>JAAXYX010005830.1:0-10426 GCA_036851915.1 Ptenothrix huangshanensis
CTACCCTTTGTTGATGCTGATGCTACATATAGCGGGAATGATTGCAGTAAGAATTTTGAATTGAGGGAATACGTAGAGGAGGAGATGAAAGAGGAATCCTGTAGTGTGGTTGTAAAGTGAATCTAGTGTTGACTTTGCATTACAAGCTCAAAACGAGAGGTGTAAAAAATAGTAAATAGTTGGTATCGATTATCTTCCTGAAGGTGGTCACTACTATGAAAGCTAGTGCCTACTCGTGCTGATGTTCTGATGCCTGTATATTCCCCATTTGCGCGATGTGATGCGATACGATGCGATTTCATATTCTGTTTCATGTTCCTGCTCTTCGCATGTATGGGTTTGTACATATGCACACTTTTGAGGAGAAGGTGGAATCCCAGTGTGTATGTTGTACTCGAGTGTATGCCACGGGTACGTGGAAGGGCAAGGGAACATTAAATACCCACAGTACAGTGCAGTGCAATGATAAAAGGTCATTGTGGAATTATTACTCATTGTTTTATTTCCTGGCATGACGCTTGGGCTGAAGCTGAAACTCAAGTGGAAGCCAAAGCCCAAGCTCGTTTCATCAACATGGACGAACCAACTACAAGAGAGTGAGTTAGTGAGTGAGAGTGAGATAAAAATATTCATAGTTTCTCAACCGAATCAGGTGTAACTTTTGTTTGTGCAGGTAGTTATAATATAATAAATAGGTATGTGTGCAATTACTATACTACCGTTGTACTCTACTATAGTTGTAATCGACAGTCTACAGAAACTTATGTGTGGTATCTGGTATCTTTTATCTGGTGCAGGTATAAGTGTCGATCTCGTATCTACACAAGTGCTAGGTATCTATGTGTAATTACCAGTATGTGTACCTGCCTTGACTTTGGCTTTGCCTCTGGTTATGGTTTCGTATTGATATTTAAAGTAGATATAGAGATTAGAGAGACAGCAGTGCAGGTAGTGCAGGCCAGGCATTGCACTTCAATCCACTTCTCCCTACTTTGACTTGGATTGTACCAATACTGTACGGTGTTGAGTGTCTGTGTGAGAGTGAGTGAGTCGGTGAGTGAGTGAGTGTGAGACTGTGTGGTGTTGGTGTTGGTGTGGTGGTATGTTTAGATTGTCGTTGTAGTGGTAGTTGTATTTCTAGTTGTAGGAATAAATGTGAGCAAATAATCTGTGCTAATAATACAACTACAAACAAGTACGAGTGCACCTTTTATCTTCCGACTCTTTGTCAGGATCGTTTCGTTTCATTATCGCCAACGCGAGTCTTATCGGCGTTGTTGGTTATGCGATCAATATATAATTACAGGTAGTAGTGATAAGTCAGGGATAGGGATGCATGTACGATACCAAAGATGCCTTGTTCGAATTACTATTACGATTACGATTAGTCTGAATAGTGTTGGTTTTTCCTCTTCCTAATTTCCTTAGATATCCTTCCCTAGACGCGGTGCTTCGGCTGTAGGAGAGAATACTCTACATGCATCCCTTTACTTTTAGCTTCGGCTTCTACTTGGATTTGGATTTGGGCTTGGGCTTTGGCTCGAGCTTTTCCTACGCGTGTTCATGTGATGTTCATGGAGTCGTGTCGAGTCGAGTCGAGTTGAGTGGAGAGTCTGCTCACTCATTGTCAGAGGCAGAGCAGAATGAATACGCGATACATGAAAGGATATACGAGCGTAGCGTAATTCTAACTACCTCTGTATAATAATGGTAGATGTAATATAATGGGTATGACAACGGGAACAGCCATGGCATCGACATCATGTCATGACAGTTACAGTTACAGTTCGAGATGGAAAGGTTAAAACGCATCTTTGCATATGGCATTATTATTATGACATGGCATATGGTTCATATAATTAGATACCTGCGTCTATACTATTCCACGGTGTAAGGACTCGGCATTCGACGTTGTTAGGAACTATATGGGGTACTCATGTGTCACATCATCAAATAAATAAAAATACCTACAAATGGGCTGGGACCTGGGACTGCAACTTCATGATGTTACTCTTGCCCTGGCTTGGCTTAGCCTGGCATGGTATGGTATGGTATGGCATGGCATGGCATGTCATTCTCGAGCATGATGACATGATTAATTGATTCTCTGTTTGCACATGGACAGAACAACGAAACATAAGAGAAGAGATTTTTATTTTATTAATGTAGTTGGGTACCTGGGACAATTTCTGGTTCTGGGTATGGATTTGGATATGGGCTCGTCGCCGTCCCTACTTCATCTGTGCACACATACTGTACCTATAGGCATTCAATTGTATCATACGTCACACGAGCATGGAAAAACTGTCTGCGGTATGTCCATACACTTGTAAATCTAAACCCTTCCCAAATGGCAATGGACAGTGGAGAAAAATCGTGTAATGAGAATAATAAAAGAAATGTTCCACCGTGTGTTTATTTCTTATTTCCATCAACATCAGAGCATATGTACGTGCATTTGGAATGGGATAAAAGTATCTGTGTATTGAAATAAAATTGATGTGATATGGTATGCTATCTTATGCTGTGGTATGATAAAAATGGTATTGGTATTTGTTATGACTATATATGAATGTGTGACCTCTTGGAATTGCTCATCCATGGCTTGGTCGATGTCGATGTTGATGTCGATGGGGATGTCGACGATATTCTATTTTCTATATAATATCCTATGCTATCGTCTCTTACTCTCCTGCGTACTATGTACTCGACGCCTCTTTGAAATGAAAGGAAAGCTGTGGGTGATGTAACTACTGCGGAGCTGAGCTGAGCTGAGCTGAAATACGAAATACTGAAAGAAATGGCAGTTGGTATGTACTTGACTATATATGTAAGTATATATGAAGCTAGGCGAGTGTATAGCCGCTACTATTCCTATGAGTCTGCCTTTCCTTTCTACATATCTCGACAGTAGAGTTGGAGCGTAGAGTACAGCCGACGGTTTATAGATTACCTGCCTGCCTTTGCCTCCTCGAACTCTTGTACTCTGCCTCTATGCCTCCATCATACGACATACAGTCTATGGAATGAAAATGGAAGCATGGAGACGAAGGTATGACATGAAGCGACGGTACAGAGCAGAGCAGAACAGTGCAGAGGAGTCCCGGGGATTTAGAGACAGATCTGTTTCACAAAGACATGAGGCTCCGAAACTGCAATGCAATTCAATAATAATATCCTGTTGTGTATCGAGTGTAGGGGAGAGAGAGAGAGAGACGATAATAGTGAATGGTGGAATGGAAACTAGTGAGGCAAATAGAGTGCACATACCTATAGCTCCAGATTGGATTAAATTGCACTGGAATTGTAGAAGTTTAGAAGCCGATGTTGATTTTGATGATGTTGATGTTACGTTGATACTGAGATATGGACGAAGTGACTGAGACTGTCTGTATGAAGGAAGAAGGATACGAGGAAGACGATGACGACGGAGATGATGGTCTAGTGGATGTGTTGCTATAGTGCCTTGCATGAGATTGCATAGCATTGCATAGCATAGCAGCCATGTCATCGTCTTTTGTATCGCAGAATGGTATGTATGATGTCGTGGTGGAGACTCGTGTGTCGTAGGGAAATGGTATCGTAGCAGTTACATAAGTGGACGGAATGCAATTCAAATTGAATATCAGTACAATGCACTGCCGGCTGCACTTGAATTCAGCTGAACTGAATCCCATCCACGGATGCAATATGAAATGATGGAGAGCGTGAGCAGGGGAGAATGCCAGAAGAAAAAGGGACTGCGAAGACTACGACGAAGAAGAAGCATAAGCATCCGCATAAGCATCAGTAATGGCAATAAACATATAAAAGCATACGGCAGCATTTTAGGAGCATCCGCAAAGGCTTGGAAGGGAAAAGTAAAGGCAAAAGTAAAGGCAAAGCCGGGCCAGACAATGATCCAGCATTAAGTCGACTTGACTTGACTTGGCTGTTGGTTGTTGGATCTGCTCGACTCGGTTGTGCGTTTGCTTTGCATTTAATGACCATGGTTTTTCATTCACAAGAAGTGGGACAAGGGAAGAAAGACACCCCCGAAGATTGCGCAGGAGCCCGACTCGAGACGAATACGGCCCCAATACTCCACTACGCTCCGTGGAAAGGTTCATTCCATCAATGGATCAGGGAAAGTCCTCGCAAGGTCATTTCAAGAATTCAATGGAATCTCATCCCCTGGACGTCGGAATTGAGTCGGATCAACAATGTCAGGGTGTCCACTGACATGGACAAGGGAGACGAACACGGTCGTGTCAAAAAACGGCGGGTTTTCCGGCGGTTTTACGATCAAAGGGGCTGACGACCATCCACGAGCGAGAGTGGACTCTTCCACACGGTTGCAGCTGACTGGCGTACTCGTTTACTATAGTTATACGCAACCGTAGTTTGTAGCACGTCTTCTCGGCCGGCAAGTGCAGTTCTCGTCAGTGTTCAGTCAGACTTCCTAGCGTCAACACCTCGCGGTCGCGCTCTTCCAAATCTACGATCCACGACACATCCACATCCAAACCTAAATCCATTCCAGGATTTATTTTATATTTCCTCCGTCTGTAGATTTCTCTCGCGCAAACACACAGTCTACACAACTTACACACACCACACTCTCGGTCGCTCGGCCGATCTTCCCTTCTCCAATTTTCGTCTCCGTCTCCGACTCCCCCCACTACACCATACTATACTATACCAAGGCATAGCATACCTTACCACACCAAACCATACCACACTTTCTTCAGCCTTCACACACGGCTCCTGCGTTTCTCTCTCTCTCTCTTATTCATTATCTTCTGCTCCCGGTACGACAACCACACTCCAGTCCCATCTCTCACCCGATACGGTCAGCCAAATATTTTCTCTCCCTTTTTCAAACACAACCAAACCCAAAAAGCCAAAACATAGACTTTGAAGAAATAAGCAAAAATCCACTTGGTCTTCAAGAGACACCCACACCACAGGATTTTCAACATTTTTAGTCTCATTAATTTCCCCCGTGTTCTCCTATCTGGTCCAGCTGAGACCAGAAATCGGAAAATTAACAAACTTTTACCACCTTTTCCCAAGTTAGAGGAGCAAGTCTGTCCACCGTTTATCCTTCATTCTCCCATTATATTAGAAGGAAACGGAAAACTTGGATCTAGATTCTGAATCACAATTTCGTTGAACATTGGAAACTTACAGCGAGTTTACAACTTTCCGTTGTAAGGAATTTGGATTTTGGATTTTCTCAAACGTCTAAAGCCCTCTTGAATTTCTCCAAGTTTATCCGAAAACTCGTTCGACTTGAAGTTCGACAGACAGGAACAGTAACAACATCTTAGACAAATAAATATTCCCATTTCCACAAATTCTCAGCTTCTCCAAAAGACTCGGGAAGACAAGACAAGACAAGATAAGACAGTCTACGTCTGCCGTCTACTGTCCACACAGTCTTCTGTCTCTACACACGAATTTTTCCGGATTTTTAACAACATTTTAGCAAATTCAAGCATTTCCTATTCCACCCCAGGCTTGTGCTTACACCATCCACAAATCCACCAGCTCAGATCCTCATCAATCAATTTACACCTTTCATGCTATACATCAAATATCGGATTTTCCCCATTTTTTCACATTTTTCATATTTACATGAAAAATTGACAAATTTGTAAAATTACCCCTGTCAGCTGGAATCATTGAATCTAAACACATTCAAACAGTCACACTAGCAGTTGCCAACTAAAAGTGGGGAATTTGATAATTTTTTGAAAAAATTCGAACATTTTTTAAAAAAGTTGAAATTTTTGCAAGTTATTTCTCAACGTGCCCACCAACAATAGAACAAGCCCAAAGTCCAAAAAAACATTTTTCTCTGGAAATTTCAAAAATATTCTAGAGTTGTTGTAAATAAACTGTAAAAACTTACTGATCGAAAAGAATACACGATTTTCAAGAATTGTTCCCAAAGCACGGAATGCAAATCAAGAAATCCGAAAACGGGAAATATTGACAAGTTATTCAGTTTTTCACTGTTTTTTCGTCGGCAAGTCTTGACAAAAGTTTCTGATTGACTCTAGCACCGGTTAATGTAACTTTTTCCGAGTCAGAGTTTGTTGGTGGAACTCTCATCATCAGTTATTTGTTTCGTGTTTGACAAACTAATAGGACAAGCATCAAGTAGACAAGACATGACTTGTTCCTTCTTCTTCTTCTTCAAAGTTGAGAGTTGAATCCCAGTTTAAAAATTAAAGGGAAAACTGCAACAAAGCTGAGCTTACTCTTTTGTTCCGAACAACTTGTCCTCAAGGTTTTGACTGGACACAGAAAAACAAGCGATTTTCATTCACTCTTCAAACTTTGGATTTTCGACCAACTACGATTATGGATTACATGAGGTGGAACTAAAACTCCAACTCTGACTTTAACTGAAAATCCACAAGTCGAAAGGAATACTTGTAAAAATGAAAGATTAATCCACCACCCAAGCCAGTCTTCAAAGCCTTGAACTTGAACTTGGAATTATTTATGAAAAAAATAATTTTCCTATTCCGGTTTCTCATCCCTTTGAAACATCAACATTGTTACTAAAGTACCCTATACCCTATAGGACCGGCACAAACTATCACAACAAGTCAAGTCAAGTCAGTCAAGTCATAAACAGAACGAGGAGAAGTCTGAATTAGAAATTCAATATTAGAATTCAAATGTAAATTCACCATTTGAATTCTGTCTCAAGTATCACTCGTACTGGGAAAATCAAAACTCTCAGCCCAAGAGAACAACCAAAACCAAAACCAAATCCACATCCAACAACTTAAATCTAAAACGAAATCGAATCAACTCGGCAGAAAAGAAGACGAGAGAATTTCGAAATCTGTTTCTCATCCATTTTTTTCTCCGTTGTGGAACATTTCTCTCTCGAAAAGATGTTCGTGTGTGTTCTCTAAGTTCTCTTGCTCATACTTTATCTTTTTTATGTGGTACGCTTGCACATGTTGATTTGATTTGATATCCAATATCCAGCGAGAGAGAAAAACAGCCAGAGATCATAAGAAACATAAGAAAACCACAAAATTCCAGAAAAATAGTCTGTGAATAAATAACTGAACTAAAAATCTGAATTTGAATTCGAATCCGAGAGATTGAATTCAACTTGCCATCAATTATTTAACTTATTGTCAAAATAATACTTTGTCAAAAATCAGATTCCAGAAAACATCAAGTCAATGCTCACTATTTCAAAGTTTTCAGAGTTAACCACGGAACGTAATACACATAACGCTTCATGCTAATTGTTACAATTAAGGTACTCAGAGATTTCAACTGAGGAAAGGAGCTATATATAATTATAATTATATATCAACTTTTTGTGCCGTGCCAGTGCTGTGCCAAGTGTGCCTGGCAATATTGTCTTGAAATATATTATACTATTTACTACGCCACAAATCATCCATATTAGTATACCTATACTACCTACTAAAAGCCAAAAAAATCGAAATAATTCGAAAATACGAGTACCACAAGTAACAAAAACCAAAATCGAATCAGGAAATTTGTAAAAAAAAACTGTTTCTACCAAACTTTTTGCCACACAGTAACAGTATTCTGAATTTTGTGACAATAGCGAAGGATCATTGATTGGAACGTTTTTCAGAAAATTTTTGTCTACCTTGTGCGATTGCACAGAGTAAATATAAATCATAAGCAATAACATAGTAAGACATTATTACGTGTTCATAAGTGTTTGGGATTAGTATGAATGACAATTTGTGAGACGAGAAGTAACTGTCTTAAGAATTGCTTTGAAACTCGTCAAGGTATCTGTAAACCCAGTAAGTAATTATACATGATAGAATAAAATCCAAAGAGAAGGAAAGGAATCTCTTTGAATCCTCTATACATTATTGTATCAACGGATAAATCACCTTACACCTTACACTGTTTGCTGAGTTTGAACATTTTTCAATTTTGATATAAAAATTGTTGATCGTGATGCGACTCACGTAAAAGTTTCCCCGGAGGTGGTTTGATTCATTTCTACGAAATTATAGAATAATGCTCAGATTTCTTACGAACAAACTGAGGACACAGTCATTAAACGAAGAGCAGCAATTCGACAAGGTGAGTACGACTTATTCCACTTTTATCTTAAAATTTCGAATTTTGAAAAAAAACGACAATTATCACGTTACCCCATTTGCCGAAAGTTTTCGGTACCCATGTATTACCCATGAACGATAGGTCGGTAGGTATTAGGTTGGTGTTAGCTACTACATCCTCTTTAGGGTTTTGTTAAAATGCAAATTTCCACATTCAGCTGAAAGCCGACAATTTTTTTTTAAAAACTGAGATCTGAAATCATTTGAAATTCGCAAGTTGGTGTCACGAGAGCTTATGAATAGAAAGAAGTGAAAAAGTGTTGTATGATATCAGTTCAAGATTTAGCAATGAGAGTGTCACTTTGTCTTCCTTCTTCTCCTCTTCTCCTCTGTTTTTCTGTATTTTTAACAACTTTGCCCATGAAACGACATAGGTAGGGACTCAACTGTGCTCCTGGGTGTCTACCCCTTTGAATAAAGTACAAAGTTGAAAATTTGATTTTTCTGATTTTGATTTTGGCTCGAGTTTGAAAAAGTTTTTATGTGTAAACTAAAAGCTAGTAAGCTCGGCGATAAAAATGGTAATGTTTGTGACTGAAGCGGAAGTGTGTGTTTGTATTTGTGTGCTGTGAGAATATATTGGAATATTGAATATGGAATTTACAATTTGGAACGTCGACGTCGATGTCGGTTCCATAGTTGTAAAGTAGAGAGTCAAGTCAAGTCAAGTAAGGTAAAGAGTCAAGTCAAGCCAAGCTAGGCAAGGAGTCAAATAAAGCAAGTAAAATAAAGTAAAGTACCTCCGTATCTATCTGTATACTGTAGTGCATACTGCCATGGTCACGATGTTGTATGATGCTACTCTCTGGGAAACGAAATGATACAACGATACGGTACGATCCGATGCGATGTGATACGATACACTATTTACATGCAAAAGAGTTTAGTTTTTTTTTAGAGTTACTACTGGCAGTGGCAAAGTTTTTTTTCGGTTTAGTTTTAGTTTCAGTTTGTGAGCTGAGTTGAGTTGAGTTGAGTTAAGATTGAGATTAAATAGCAAGTTAAAAAAAGTAAAATGTTGAGTAAAGTTGTGAAAATGAGTGGAGTAAAAGTTAAGTTAGGGAAAAGTATCTCTGGATCTTTAGTTTTAGTCCCGTATAATTATACCAAGACGAAGACTGGGAAGAAGAACTCGGAATGGAAGGCAGGGAGGCAGGCAGGCAGGCTTTTCAAATTCCAATTCGGTTTCCAAATACATACTTGAAATATAAATAAAGCGTCTCTACATAGTTGCAGTGTGTGTGTAGTGTAATGTGAGAAGAAGTTACCTAGAAATTATTTTTCTTTCCGGTTGTAAAAATTCAGTTGTGTTGTGTGGTAAAAATCCCGTTTTCATAGCCTCGTTAAAAATTTAAATATAGGCAGACATCTATCTCTTGCTAGTACATAGGATAGGCTTTACTCACTACAACTGCCTATCGTATTTTCCTAGTTTTCAACTTTTCCTAGTTATCTTCCTTCTCTTGTAGAGTATACTTACTTCTAGATATCATTTCTGTCTTCAGTGTATTTATCTTGAAGGAGCTACATACGTAGGTATCTACTCTCAATTTTTTCGACTCATTTGTTGACTTTGGGATTCCGAATTTCTTTAGAATAATCTTTGGATTTGTATCTGTGAAGACCAGTTCAAGTCAGACCAAGCCAAGTCAAGTCAGGCCTTGCGATGTCATGTTAGAAAGGATAGAAAGGATAGTTTCTTCTAAAATTGTTTACACATAGATGCATGTAATTATACCTACACTGTACTGATAGCAAGCAAAATTATTTTCTTCGCAAACAAATTCTCTTGAAGAAACCCTTGCTCAGGTACATTACATAAATGTATATGTATATATAGATACTCTAGGAAAACTTCGCAGTTGATAGTTTTTACAAGTTTACAATCCTTTTGAGAAAACAAGTTGAGTAATAATCAAAATATTTTTTAGAATATTAAAGAAACCAGAATGAATACTAAAATTGCAATAAGCCTGTTTTAACAACCGGTGCTAATTTTCCAAAATTGCTATTAAAGAAGGGAAACATTTCTCGAAAAAATAAATGAAATGGGACGAAATTATAAAGGACTGGGAAATTGCTAAGGGTACACTGTACAAACTGAGTAATCTAATAACAGGAAAAATGCATCTAAAACGCCTAAATAAAGAAAACGTGGTCGTATTTTACATAATTATGAACGCACTTAGGAAGCATCTTAAGTGCATCATAAACGCATTAAAAACACATCTTGTACATCGATTTGTGCTTTAGATGCATCTGAGATGCACTGCGTTCATAATCAAGCTAAATACGTG
>JAAXYX010005831.1:0-10425 GCA_036851915.1 Ptenothrix huangshanensis
GTAAAAGCTAAAGAATCTTAAAACAGTACAAAGTGCATCTAAAATATGTGAAGCTTACTCTCATTTAGTATAATTATACATGAAGTTAGGATACATCTTAAGTAAGTTGCACTTTTCAAAAACGTCTATTTACTCTCGTTTTACTTTTTTCAAAATGTTAACTTTTTATTTTACGGTTTTAGAATTACCTAATGTTTTTATTTTGAACATCTTCAAAACGTCTATTTTTTGTTTTACAGGTTTTAAACTTATCATTTTTTTATTTTTTGTCCTTTTTAAAAATGCTTATTTCATTATTTTGCATGTGTGTTTTCTTATTTTGAACTTTTCAAAACGTCTATTTTTTTATGGGTTTTCAAAACTTTCTGGAAAGTTTTTTTCAAATTTTGCACTTTAGGTGAATTTGCGATGCATCCTAACTGCGTTCATAGTTAGTTTAAATAAACGTATGCTTTGGGGAATTTTAGATGCCCCAGTTTTTGTTACAAAGTAGTTTCATTCTTTCATTACAAGTAGAATGCATATCCTTATCCAATGATACACTTAGATACATACCTAGGTACTTCAAAATTCCCCCTTCTTCCCACATATAATTTCATTTTTCGCGTTTTCCCCTTTTTTGCCAACATTTTGAAAAGTGAGTGGAGTGATCTGTGAAATATAAATACAAGCAGTAGAGCATATTTGTTACAGAGGTTTAAAATAAAAGCATGTTTCCAAGGCTTTAGTCTACTTTCTCGAATGGCACGGACCATGTCATGCCATGCCAGCCTTAACATTAACATCAGCATGAGTGCAGGCACAGTGACTCTAAATTCAGTAGAACGTCAGGGCAGTGTACCTAAGTAGGTAGTAACTGTGGACTGTAGTCTAGAAGTGGGACAGACAGGGAGACGAATATGCCTAGGTAAGGATATATTAATATGGGGTATCATGGCACGGAGAAAGTAACTTGTGATAATGTAATGTTGCACGAGATAGGCATGTTTTATATAGGAAGGTAGGTATACCAATGTAAGTATATACTAGAATGTATTTGTAAGTTGGAGAGTGAGGGATAGTAAAGCGTCCAAGTCCAAGACACGTCTTCAGATCTTATCCTCAATTTCTAGAATTCATGGCCTTACACGCCGACTAAGGGCAAAGTGAAGCCAGAAGGAAGTGAAGTCGAATAAGTGCACATCCAGTCCATACAAATGAACATACTAAATTAAATATACGCTAACAGAGCATGGCTATAGAGTGGGAGACAGTAATACATATCACCATGTACATATTATGTAGTGTCTACTGCAGAATAAAGCTTAACGCCTGGGTAGTTTCTACATCCGAATCAATGGTCTCTAGTTCCAGTTCTCCAGTAAGGGTTTCCGAGTCCGACCCTTGATGTTTGATAAACAGAATCACTACGAACAGTGTACATCACTGGATACGTGAACCAGTGAAGATGTGTATGTAGCATTTCCACTGTGGCATATGTGCGTGGGCTGGAGCTGGATCTGGATAACATGCACACGCATAAGCAAACCCAAGCCAAGACAAGTTAGACTGACTGGGATACTGGGAAGAAGTAGGTAAGTACATTAAGTACACGGCACCGTTAGCTGACGCCTGGCCTAGCATGGCCTGGAGCTGGAAGACAGGAGAGGAAAGGCTAAGAGAGTGTGAAGGGGCAATATTTTGAGATGAAATCCTTGGAGATTTGCGAATGGCAACGTGACACATAGTCGCTCTGAGACATTTCATACTCTTCCTTCCTCTTCCTCTCTCCCTCGGTTTTGGAATAGGTGAGGCAGACGAGAACACGACAGACAGACAAAGATGAAATAGACGAAATGCTTAAAACACTCGAGCAGCATCCAGAATTCCACAAATTCTGGCTTGTTGTTCTTTTGACTGAAATTTTTCTGTTTCCTGCCTCTGAGAAACGCCTACTTTATACACATCCCCATATTCTGTTCATATACATATATAGTCCCCCGCAATAATAATAAATCTGGTGCTGGTGTAGCTAACCTCCGTAAAAGCAAAAATTTGCATAGCGTGCATTCAAATTGTGTATTCTGGAGCAGATTTTGGAAGAATGTTATGCGTACATTGTAATGGGAGTACGTACCTATACCGAAACCTACATGTCTCCAACTTGCATTTGGAGTAAAGAGAGTATCTTCTTTGGTTAGGTAGGTAGGTATGTTGGGATGGTGGATGTGAGGTACGTATGTAGGTAGGTTTTCAAATCACCCCCCACAGTCTCATGATTCATATGACGCCCTTCATTCCATGTGAGACGGGTAGGTAAGCAGGGAAGTACATTGGAAGACTGTGGAGTTGAACCATGTGGAAAGTTTGGTGATGGCAGGCAGGAGGGGCAAAGGGCGACTGCTCACCGTTTGCTCTTCTCCAAGAGTTGATAGAGTTTGACATTTATTTTCTACTCGTTTCACAAAGTTTGCGCGGCTGATGGGCATTAGTGCATAGGGCGATGGTTTTGATACTCGATTAATGTAGTCGTATAAGTCGGACGAGGAAATGTTGTTTTTCTTGACTTTTCTGGTTTGGTCGGGCGAGAAGTGGGAAAGGTAAGGAGGTAGATAGGAGTGAGAAAATGCGGAATGCGGAATACAGAATACAGATATCTGGTGGAATATCGTGACAGTGTGGATGGATACTTTCTCACGTTGAAATCCTAGCAGGGATATTATTACAGGTCGCTGTGCTGTGGTTGAAAACATGAAGTGTGATAAGTGTGAGAGATAGAGGATTTTTATATGGACTGGATGCGATAGGCGTTGCAGTGGTAGTAGGAACAGGAACAGTGGTGGTCGTGGGTATAGCATGTTAGTGTGGTGGTTGTGATGGTAATGGTTTAGTTGGATGTGGTGGATGGGCATACCGAAGCTACGCACATATACCCCAAGAGTACAAATTTTAGAGCGGCAATCGCAATGAATCTCCATATAATGTATGACACGAAGCTCTATATGTGAGCACTTACGATCACAAGCAAAGAAGAGAAGACTCGACAGAAGAATTAATATAGCCATAGTGAGGACATACGTATAAAAGTACATGTGGAGCGAGCTCACAGTGAAGAAAGCTGTAGTAAAAGTAATAAATTTCATTTCCACACCAACATCATTTCCAGATTTTCGTAAAATAACCCTAGAAAATCCGTCCGTTTCCTGCCACCCAAATGATTCACGTAATCTACCCCATAGCTTTGCCTTCAAGAATCAGATCAAGTGTGTTTTACTGCTTCTACTACACCTCCCAAATAAATTTGTGGTTCTATTTCAAAATACTCCCGGCTACACCCATCACCATGATTCATTCAAGTGCAAAGGCAGAAAAAAAATTATTACTTATATGAAAATTGATTTCGGACATGCAATTCCCAATTTCATTCCAAAAATTATACTTTTTGGCATCAGTTATATATTTTATGGTTATTTCACCATTTCACCCGAACCCGGAGCAGAAGAGGCTTCTTGCGCTCTTCTCCATCTCTCTCTATCTCTCTCTCACTCGGAGAAATATTTGACTTTGACAATGGCTTGTGTGAGGAACGGACAGGGAGGGAAATAAACGAATAAATTCAACAAATATCTGGTTAACGCTTAAAGAACTGCAATAAAACTTTGAAAAGAAGTCGAAAAGTTTGGCTGAGGAATATTTGGCAAGAGTTGGTAGAAAAATTAACCAATGCCGCATAATAATAACCCATAATCGTATAAATGCTTTACTCAGTCTGTCGTCAGACGTAGCCAAATCGGAGCATTCGGAGAGGTACCTACTTTTTCACTGTGGATTTCACATCAGAATCTCATCTCCTGTTTTGGCCCAAGTTCCAAAAACTTGCATTTAAAAACCTACCATCAAAGAACCTTCCATGCTTTTCCCTTTTGTACACACGTATCATCAGACCTAATCCACCAAAAATCCACATCCACACATTCGACGTAATAAGCAGATCCGGATTTTATTGCGTAATACACATGTGCTTAGTCCTCCGCTAGTTTAGTACCTACGTGGACTCGTCAGGCCAACAACAGTTCAGAATTACAGCACAGTTTAAAAATCCAGAGTAAGTAAAGTACATCTGAATTTTTTATTTTTAAAATGGCACAAACCCGGACTTTGCTCGGCGATGGTCATGGTAAGGCAAAGCATGGCATGTCATAGAGTGGAGTGGAGCGGGATGGCATGGTGAAACGATTTCTTTTATCGTGTCTCATTTAGAACCCAGAGCTCGACCAAATTGCGCATATTGTCATTGTCTATGTCAGTTTATCCGAGCTCTTCTCCTCTCTTGTCTTGTCGTTTAGTCTTCAATTGCTTCGATCCTTCCCTGAATCCTAATCAAATCGAACCCAACTACTCTCTTGTATCTTCCATTGCATCGCATCCCATCGCATTGCATTGCTTCCCATCCCATCTTCCCATCATCTCATCGCATCGTCTGACTCTCGGTTTGTCCGATTTCTTCCGCACCAACGACAATCTAAACAAATGCTCTGAGCATGTTTATGTTTGTTGCTTTTCTTCCTTGCATCCTCCTTTTCTACGCGTCATGTACTCTCTTCTCTTGTTTTCCCGAGTTCTAGCTTCCTCTTGCTCTGGCTCTTGTTCTTGCTCTTAGCTCTTGTCCTTTTTCTTGCTCCTGTTTGCACTGGCAACACTCACATTCGTTTTACGTTTGACAAATACCCTTGCCTTTCGATCTGTGAACCGAGAGTAACATTAACCCTGAATCATTCCTGTGCTTGCCAAAACAACCAACATTACGCTGAGCGCTTATTCCAATCAACAAATATATCGCATCATTTACAGCGTCTCACATTACTTCTCCTTTCCGATGTATACATCATCCGAAATCTATCACTGTACAAGTATCGATGTTGGTAACTACCTTGATACATATATATAGATAGCACAAGACTAATGCTTCACAAGCTAAAATATTGTAGGACAACTTTCTTTGAACTGGGGATATTTCGTGGAAAACAAAGGTAATCTGTAATCTGTATACATACCTTAAGTAACGTACGATGTTTTTGTTTTTGACAACCTTTTTAGTGTTGACAACTAATGGTCAAGATAAGTTGGTTGTGCTAACCCATTCGTTTTACAATGTTATACTGGCTGTAGGTAGGTTAGGCACCTATTTTATTTACAATGTAGGTTATGTTCACGAAAGTTTCACAGTGAACTGACCTACCTGCATTTAATCATTATCAACTATAGAGTTACAAAATCTTAACTCGGGCAATTACACCAATAATAATGCACTAGTTATGTCGATGCCTTGACGTGCCTTTAGAAACAGTAGGCATCACGTTACTCCAAGTTTGGCTGCTGTTTAGTACTTTTCACAGGACTTAACTCACGATCAGTTTCAGGAATTGAGATTAGTGGAGGAATAAAGTTGTAAAAGTAATAAAGATGCCGATGCCGATGTAGAGTTTTTTGTTGTAGATGGTTGTTGTAGCAAATGTGAGGGTCGTATCGTACTCGTGCTGACATGATTTGTGGACCTTACAAAGTTTCAGTTGTCATCAGAAGAAATTGTGCGACACTGAATTCCAGGTAGATTTAAAAGGTTTTGGTCTTGGTCTTGGTCTTGATCTCGGTCCTGTTTGCTCCTTTGTGACTGACAGCTCCATTTGTACACGTAGAGCCGAGATAGTGTTGAAAGTCTCACGTTGCAATGATCACAAGTCAGAGTCAGAGTCGCCATCAAGTCAGAAGGCACGCACGCAGCAAGACTCTGCATACCTAACAAGGTTTACATAGATGTTCCAGATAACATCAATCCATAATGATGTAGGTAAGTGACAATATTTGAATCTGCGGATGTCGTGATGATTGAGAGTGGTGATACGGCGAAAAGGAAAGCTGAAACATAAAAGTCGTCCTCAGACTTATTTCTGCTCTTATCAATAATAAAAGTACAGATTTACAGTTTGTTCAATTTCTTATGTTCCTTGTACGTTAGCCGATCCGATCCGATAACCTGTCCTCCAGGATGCCCACCCCATGCAATCCACAATCGGAGACTAGAGTCCTTTATCGAATGAATCAATTTGAACAGGGCTAAGTGTAGACGACGAAGAAGAAAATTGTTCGCGGGCGAAGAGAATTATACTTTACTCGGTCCGGTTTAAATCTCTCTCCCCTTCCTTCCTTCCTCCATCTTCCCGTCTCGATCGTCGGTCTTTTCAGATGTGGATGCTGAGTTCGTCTCCTTCCACTTCGTCATCTTGATCCCACTTCCACCTCCCCTTTTCCTCGTCCTCGTCCTCGCCTTCTCCTTCCTTCTTATCCTCAACACAGCAAGAGTAAGTATTTTGTCGAAGTTGTAAACTAAGTGCTCCTTGACAATTTGGAAGATGGACCCATCCATAAGTATATACAGATCGGTGGAATCGATTCCATACAGCTTAGATACATTACGAAACTTGAATCGATACTTATCCGCAACGTTGGTTGTTCACCATTGACGAGCCATTCAATTTCACTAAGTTGGGCATCTTCTTCACGGCGTTCACGTTCAACCTACACATTCGCATCCATATCCACATCCACATCCACCGTGCCGTGATAGTCCTCAAGTGAGATAGTGAGGCCAAATCTATGCTGCCAAGCGTCACAAGGCCTGAGAAATGTTTTGCTACGAGACCTTTGAACATTCTACTCGCAGGGGTGCTGATAATAAATTGCACGGTAAGCAAATTGTGCGTGATTCGGTTTTCACTTCCGTAGTATGTACGTTCAACCAGAAAATGTCATTTTCACTTTCCCGTAGTAACGGTAAAAACACTATTTTCTGCCTTCCTTCACACATTTAAGATATACGCCGAATGTACAACAACTATAACCTATGCACTATGCAGCACTATCGTAGTCCTTTCTTCATCCCGCCTTTCACTTCCGTTAACCAACAAATACGCCCGTAGATTATTCTTGCTCTCAACTCTCAATCTTTCGTGGCATGACTGTGACTGACAGGGAAGAAGAATTCCTACAGTAAATTAGTATTGTTGTAATCAACCAATCAACTAATCACTAACCTGACGAAGAAATATGATTGAGTATTTAAATTCTACCGCCCAAATTAATTTTTCAAAGTTTTCTACGCTACGAAGTGGAAGTGGAAGCTGAAGGACGGAAATACATGCATACATAATATATTTAGTTTTAGGTAGGTCCGTATTTATTCTTTATTCATGTAACCGATGTGACTTGACTTGATCACTCTGTCATGTCCATGTCACTGTCGCGTCTACTATAGTAGCTATGGTCCATACCCAACAAATGTCAGCTGCTCGATAGCACTTGCAACAGCCCATTAAACTCAATAGTTCCCCCGTTCAATTTATCAGGTAGGAATTTCACAGCAGGGTAACCACCCCCCTCTGATTTTTATTTTCCATAGCATATACAGCAAGACCATGGGTTTAATCCAGTGGAAAGAAAAAATCCAGGAATCCTTTCGTGATCAATGACAAGTAAAATGATAATATTCTTCTGGTGGGTGATATTCTACTTGAGCTTACCTTGCTTCGTTCTTTTCTCCCTTTTTCTCTCTACACAGTATAGAACAGATACGCACGATCACTACAGAAAACCGTTATTCACTGTTGTCTACTAACATTCCCTGATAAATTCAAAAAGATATGCAGTATCTATAAGCAGCGCAGGATGACGAACTTTGTATGCATGTAACTACATATGTCGAAGCTACGAAGATATGAGACAATTATAACTTGCATGCATAATTGATGCGAGGAATAATTACTTGCAATCCTATAACCGGGAATTAGGCACACGGAGTTATATACATAGGTTGGGATGGGGTTGATGCTTACAATCTTCGTCACGGTGAGGAGTCCATACATATACCCACTCACGACTCTGAATGTGAGCTGAACTCTCAAGTTGTTTGTTGAAACGCAAATGCATTTGATGAGAATTTAGGTTGGAATGATGTAAAACAAAGTTTGGAAAGCAAGACGATACAGTTTGCTGGTATGGTGGAAAGATCACTTAAAACGAATGCCAGAGCTTAAGAAAAGCCCAGTCATAAAATGAGGTGATTCGTTAGACTTAGGTATTCAGGGTGTGAATGGATGTGGAGGAGGGCAGATTTGGACTTGGGAGATAAAGGAGAATTAGATGGGCTTGAATAGCGAATGCGACAATGACTTATGGCTATTTGTACGTTTCATTTACCTAAAGAAAGCCATCTTTTCCTCCTTGGCTTCATTTCACTCGTCGAGCCCATAACTTACCCGCTACCCACTGCTACTACATTGTACATACATGAATATCGCCAGATCAGACTAGACACCACACCACACCACACCAAACCAGACCAGACCAAACTAAACCAAACCAGACCAGACCCATGAATGAACAGACTACGAGTGGGTCTTCTTCTCGTCTCTTCTCCTCTTCGTTTATGTCGGTTCCTCTTCCTTCTTCACGATTCAATGCAATGAATACTCACTACATACATATGAACACATGAGAGTTAGCGGAAGCTCTACCGCATAACACTGTCTACTGTCTAGTGTCTAGCTTCCTCTTCTTATTCGCCTTGTTGTCGTATATCACTTATAAGGAAAAACTGAACATTCCATTCAGAGATCCTCTCTTCGAGACTTCGAGGCAGCAATTTCCTCACCAATCTATTTCTCCAACTCTCCTCCACAATGCACCGACAACAGGACAGGATACAGTTATAACAATGATACTCACAGACTTTACTACTTACTTACTTACATAAAGATACATGTTGTCGAGGAGAAAAGCACATCCACCCGGCCCACAGTCACAATCTTCACATTGTATAGATATGCACAATGTGCTTGAAGACTAACAAATTGCAGTCTACATCAACTCTTCTTCCCTCGTTCTTTTCGGTTTGTCGCTGATCCGCAATGCTATCTCAATTTGAATCCAAACCACAAAAGAAGAGAGCAATCTTTCTTTCCGTAACTTTTACTGTCTTTGACAGTTGGATGTGCAATGAACCATTCGCATGTTACTTTTGCGCTTTTGTGCATTCATCCCAAATCTGCATTTCCATTACTACTACAACCAACTACAATACAACGTAAGTAGGTTTCGCTTCCTGTAGTCCACAATAACTTCCTCACAATAACAGGCACTCCGATAGATTATGTGATGGCACGAAGGCACCTACTTAATTTTCTTTCCCCCTCAAGACCACAGTGTGAGTGGATATGGTTGCACGTCTGAGGATGAGGATATCTAAATATATTTGGAGGTAGATACGATCTATATATAACTTGAAGAGTTCTAATAATACACATTCCTCGCTTGTTTGTAATCAATAACTTTTCCCCATTCTGGTATGGGAGCTATTATTAATACTCATCTTCCATACTACTGATTATAATCACGTACGTACCAAGGTAATCACGTCCTGAGATTGTAAAATACCCACTCAATGATCTAGGAATAGTTCAGTACAGTAATCAATAAATGATTGCTTTTTGAGACAGGTACTGGGACTGGGAGAGAGATCGAGTCAAAAATGTTTCAGTGTAGAATCAGAATCTTTAGAAGCAACTGCTGTGTTGTGAGACTAGACTGAAAACAGCTCCGAATAATTAATAGGTACATATCATTATTTTAATGCGTTTTTCACCGCAAACAGAAAGTGTGGAAAATAATGATGATTTGATTCAAATTATTGCTGCCAACCTCAATTACCTACTCCCTTAATTTGTTTAATGCAGAGTAGGACTAGCCATTAGGATGTTATTTAAAGAATGAAAGCTACGTGCTACGTGTAGGAAATCCAGCGGGGCTGAATCCGAATGAATGAATGAATTTAGGTGGGTAGTTAACAACCTGAAGTTTTATTTGCAGCAGGCAATTGCAGGAAATTACTGATAGTTGGTTCCACTGTGTTTCTGGGATTGGGATTGGGCTGGGTTACTCGGAAGCAACATGTAAATAATAAGTCTTGAACCTGCACCGACCTACATCTGTATTTTAGCCATTTAACGGCAACTGGAGCAGAACTATCAAGCATTCATTAAGTTGTCTAACTAACCACTTAAGCTGCACATAGTCTAACGAATTGTACAGTCGAATTTCGCTTTTTTGGGCAACAAGAGTCAGTTGTAATTGGAATACCAGAACGGAACATAAGCTCCGCTGTCTGTAATTACTACACAACTGTGGAAGCGCGTGTGTAATTTTCTATGGAGATAATACATAATATGAGAGTCAACACAGAACCAGAACTGAGGAGTAGGGATAGAGAAGCGAAGCACTTTCATTGAGAGCATACACAGAAATGCCTGTGTGTGCGCCTTGTAAAAAGCACCAGAGCCAAGACCAAGACTAAGCCAGAGTGGATGAAAACAAGCATTGAGGAATTATTGTAAG
>JAAXYX010005832.1:0-10424 GCA_036851915.1 Ptenothrix huangshanensis
GCTTAGTATTGAGCTAATGCATAAAGCCGATAATTTCCAGTGTTAGTTTTGCTTGTGAGTACAATAATAGTTATTACTGTTACAAAGCTCATTGTTTAATTACTATTACAAATTATAACTATACTTAAGATAATATCAGGATCCGACTATATAGATCTATATAGGTACTAGATTTTGAGTCCATAGTCATTAACAAGAAGAAAGTTGCTTGCTTGCAAATCTCCACTGAAATGGTTTTTATGATGCAATTTAAATTGGTTAAATAGATTAAAACGAGCCATTTCAATAAATGACTATAATTAATTTAATTACGAGCATTGCTTGATGGGCATTTTAGATACTATTATTAGAGTTGGGATATATGAGACCAATAATAGTTGCTAGCGTTAAACGAGGGACGAGGGCTATGGGGCTGGTTTACGAGAAAGGCTTTTAAAATAAGAACTGCCTCATGCCTACGTGGGGCTAACTCGTGCCATATCAACATAAGCTTTCGACTTCCGACTTTCTTCATTCTAAACGTCATTCCATAACATCAGTGTGTTGTGAGTGGTGCTCACAGTGTGTTCATGTTCTCAGTCTCAGTCTCAGTGGCCTAATTTTACTTTGTGATTTGTAAATTGTAACTCATTTAGTGACTATCAAACCAAGACCAACCAGAAGAGAAGCTATTTAATTCAACTACAGTTGCATTTTTTGGACTCTGGACTGGTCAGATCCAGATTTATCACGGAAGGAGGAGTTGCTCTTGAACGGAAACGATATTTGGTATGTGAGCAGTGATATTTCTTTAGTGAGTATTGTACTTGATATTTTTGGCTCTGATTGTAAATACATATTATAATAGACTACTGTAGTTACCTAAATTATTGCATTAATACAGTAATCGAAGGCAAGAGTTAATGGTTAAAAGTAGGGAGGTCGCATGTTCGTTTATACGAAGGCTTAATTGGCCATAGGCCTTGAATTCATGGCATAGCTGGTTACTAAGATACAAGTGGATTTCTATTGCGTAAGAAACAAGAAAGATATTGGGTGTTGGGTTCTTTATTTCATGTTGATTGAGGTAATTGTATTTGTCAGTCATCAGCTCGTCGTGAATAATAAAACTGACTGTGACCAGGCATCCAATCAACACCAACTAGTTGCCCGTATTTTGGTTTGGTGTTTGCATTGGTACGTTACTATTTACTATTTTGTATTCGATTTCGGACTTCGGAGTGTTTGTTGTTTATGTATACCTGGCACCTTGGTTACTGGACTGGGATTACAAGTGGGATTAGACCCAAATTGGCCAACCACCATCAACCGTTTGACGCTCAACTTCTCTAGGCTTGGTTACTTGGGAACAAAAATCAAGGAGACAGGTTGAATGAATTTTTAAGACGTTTTAGACAGTCGGTGGTCGTTGCAGTCGATACGTACTCAACAGTTAATAGTGCGCAGTAATTGATTAAGCTGTAGTTCCTATCATTTTTCAGTTCGCATTTCTGGTATTATACTAGTCACTAGTATAATGCCTTGCCCCGTGGAGTTTATCGAGTGTAGGTATTAAAGGTATTGGGTAGTTCATTTACTGATTACTGATACTGATTAGGAATACGAATGACGAATGACGAAGGTGACTCATTTACTGGTGATAAGTAAAAAGCACATTACTTACCAGTATGCGCGAAATGTAGAAGTACCTAAAAGTTTACTTTTGATGTTGTGTATCTGTTGCAGCTAATCCAGTTCACTGCTCGGTAGGGAATGACCCATGTCTGATTTAAGTACGCACTGTTCAAGGGTCCACCTATCACTTTTGTGAAGAAGTTGAACTAAGCCCCCGTAATGAATTAAAAGTATCCTTTGAAATCCAGTTTTAAGTTCTGTGGAATTACTCTCAGTCAGCTGTCTTGCAGTCTACTTACTTGGTAGCTACTTAAATACTCAAGGAAACACATTCCTACGTACAACGTCTGCAATTTCCAAATTTTCCACGAGACGACTTCCAATCAGATCGACTTCCTATTGCATTTAACATCTAAGGCTTCCTTGGGATTGAAGCGATCCTCACGCATCTAGATTTATCAGCTCAGCTCCAGACAATAAATTGTGAGTTTTTTCGTAACCTTCTTGCATTGGGTTATAATTTGTGTTGAAAAGTATTGTGTGAAGCTATTGCGTAAGCTATTTACATTTCGTACATTTACATTATTATTACATTTCGTACGTTTACATTATTACATAGGTATTACATTTCGCGCAAATACATAGTTGAGTTTTTATTTTGAAAATTTATAATCTTGGACTTGTGACACGGTTTTAATTACTATTGCTTATTATCTAGTTCAGAATCCTTATATGGATCCTAATTTTTAAGTATTAATTTTTGTACGCTTTTTAGATATTTTTGATTTACATATGGTTCATTGTTTCTTACTTCATTCTTGTTTTTTAGCTTCAACGATGGCAGGGTCGTCCAACTATAGCTATGATCGTTCAAATCCTTTCTTTGGAGAGGAGGAGGAAATAGACGATGCTACTTTTCTCCGGACTGGTAACAATTCTCGCTCTTATGAAGGATCTACTTTACAAGAAAGACGGGAACAATTGTTAGCTGAGAAGCGAAAAATTGAAGAACGAACTATTCAGTCCACTTTCAGATCTATCAGCTTATTACAAGAATCCGAGTATATAGGCAATGCTACAGCACAAGTAATTCTACCGATGTTAAATTGTTATTTTAATTTTATACTTGTCTTAATTATTAATATGAACATGTAATACAATTAAATATTTTACTTTGTAGGAATTGACGTGCCAAAGAGAGCAGTTGGAAAATACAGAGCACAAACTGGAAGTTATACATGATTCATTGCGGAAAAGCCAGAAACACATTCAAGGCATTAAGGTAAGGACATTTTATAAGTAGAGAAATTGCCACTGTTGTAATTTTATTTTTAAATTTTATTTACATGAATTTACTAATCATGACAATATTGTGCAGAGCGTATTTGGTAGCATCAAGAATTATTTTTCTGGCGGCGTTGGAAAAGCAAACTCCACTGTGACATCTCCCTCTGGATCTGGATCAGAGAAGGATAAAACAGTTCCAAAATCTCGTAGTGATCTGTCACAAATTCTCGAAAACCAGAGGGAACAAACCAATAATGTACATGACCATCCTGTGATGCGCTTTCGGTCTGAGTCTACACCAACTTCAAAAGACGTCGATGAAATTTTGGACCAGAATCTGGAAGAAATGGGGAATGCTTTATCTAGACTTAAAGGTTTAGGACTTGGACTTCAAGATGAAATCGAGACTCAAAATGTTATACTGGACCGTATCGCAGACAAAACTGAACGAGCTGATATTGCTATACAAAAACAAAACAAGGATATGAACAGAATTCTCAAGAAATAATGAAACTTCAGCTAAATTGCTACTACCTACCGCCTACCTACAGTATGTTACGTGTGTGTGACTTGTGCATATCCGCAAATTTTGAAGTCATTTCAGTTCCATTTCAGATCGTCTGTATGTCTAGTTTATTTTTGTCATATTTTGTCGAGTAAGATTTGTACCGTTGACTGTATTGTTGTACAGCATGTTTATACAGCTTCTTTAGTTTCTTGTAAAACGCATTAGCATACAAATTTTTTGTATCAAAATCCGTGAATTATACACAGCTGAAATCCTATTTTACAAGTTATGTAGGCACTGAACGATATGAATAATACGGCGAATCGATGCATGTTTACGCTGTTGTCGCACTGCATGAAAGAATTATATTAAGTGTACGTAGGTAATTATGGAATGTTATACACATGTTAGGTTTCGTAAGAATCCAACTAGCGCTGGCTACTGCTTAATAAATGATACCGTTGTACAAAAATATCGACTTGCAATCGGATAATAAAATAAAAGATGTTCATTTGCAAAATCAGTTCCCCATCACTATGCAGCATCATAATTATATCGGATCTTTTATTTTGCTTAATGACAAAAAAATTTATGGTACCAAAATTGTTTTTTTCTTGATTCTCATTAGGTATTTTAAATATGAATTGTAATAAATTTTCCAATGGATCTTCGTTGATGGTACATCTTGAACCGCTGATCGTGAGACATGTGTGCAGAGTCCCACCAAAATTGCATGAGGAAAAACTACCGCTTTTGGTCTCCAAGATCATCGATACAGTCCTCATCGATCTAAACACATACCCAGAATGTAAAAATACATACCCAGAATAAGAAGGAAAGATTCCAGTAACTCATGCAAATGTTTATAGAAATCGAATCAATTATGTTGATGCTATCCTACCTCAGGCCATTTTTCTGGAAGAACATCAAACAAGTCATCTTTGACGTCTCCTTGAATAACAATTTCGTCTTCCCCAGTTACCGACGAACCACACGCAAATTTACTTCCAAAAAACTTAGCTGCAACTTTCAAATCTATTCCAGAAGCACCAAGTCCAGTAATGACAGTCACAGACTTCTTTTTTCCTCTTGGGGCTCTAAAAACGCAAATTCTTTTCGGACCGGATTTTCCTGCTTTTTTAGTTTTAACAAGACCTTTACCACCTCGCTTCTGTCTACCAGATTTCAGTTCTTCACCAGCTCCTAGTGCTACCTATCCAACAGGTAAAAGATAACTAATTAGGACACACTATCATTTTATATGCGATTCAATCAAATCCTCATAAAATTTTCAAGGGTTGTATATATATATATGTTGTATATAATTTCAACAGTAGAAAATATTGACAAACGTCTCATAGTGGCACGGTATAACTAGAACTTACATTTTGAAGCTGAGCTGGTAAATTATCTTCAAGCCATTTTCTACATCTTTCGTAGTCGGGAAAATATTCACAGTACTGAAATCAAGAAAGATAAAAAATTACCAGCTATACATAAACGAATATCCGTTGTCAGCCATTCCTTATAATATGTTTGAGACATCAAATCTATCTATTGTACATAGACGATCATTTATGGAACAATTTATTCATAGAAGTAACATCATTACATGAGTAAATGACAAGACGGGAGCGTGGATATACAGTTAATAACCGAAAATAAAAATGAAACACTGAACATGCTTTTTGAAATTTGATCCCGTACCTCTGGAGGTAATCCACAATTGCCACAGTAAACAACACTTAAAGGATAACTGATCTCTACCACCGGAATCTGTTCAGGTTCAGGTTCTGGTTGCTCTGCTACAGTTTCACTGACTTCAGGTTTCTGCGCTGCTGCTTCAATTTCATTCTCATTCTCCGCGTCCAACATTTCCTAATCATTAAAATGACTTTTAACTTTACATTCAACATTACACCAACTTTCTTGGAAAATGGCAAACAACTACCAGATCTTGCTCACCTTATATACCGTAGTGCTGGTGACCGTTGACAGATAGTTATAATTGCCTTGGGCTACTTTCAACTGTCCACACGTTCAAAGTTCAAACCTTGTTTAGTTGTTAGTAACTATCGGCAATTGACCACAATACCGGAGACAGGGACAAGGAATCGGTTCGATTTCACTGCTGCTGTTATCAAACAACGGTTGGCTGACGGCATGAAACACCGAAAAATTGTGTATCACTCACTCTCTATGGGTAGTTGGGTTGTTGGGTAGTAGTTACTGGGACTTCTCTAGGAATCAACTGTAAATTGTAAAAGTGATTTATTTATTAAACAATCTATAATTCTCACCAATTCCGACCGGATGCCGGACTGGAGAAATATAAGCCACGATGGGATATCCAAAACTTATGTGCAAATAATTGTTTTTTCTACCACAATATGAATGTTGAATTCGTAAAACTCACTGATCTGGGTTGGAGTTGGAAGTGGAATTCGAATTCAGAGCCGACAGCAGACACCGACACGACTACAGCAGCATGTGTGGCCCGTCGCAACTAGCATCGCTTTTGGTGCCCAGGGAGCCGTTCATAAGCTACGTCATGTCTTTTATTCCCCTTCCAATTTCAATTTCATTTAACGATAAGTGCAACGTAAAAAGTGGTTCCCCTAAAAAGCCAAAAAGCTACTTACTTACGTACTAGGATTTGGCATAATTTTGACGTGGTTTGAATTCATCTTAAATTCTAAAAAAGGTAATTACATGTATAACCCATAGAAAGTACATTTAAAGTGCATCTTGTAATTCAAGAGGCATTTTTATGCGTTTGTGATACACTTAAGATGTAACCAACATGCGTTCAAGATAATACTAAATCCTAGTAAATTCTTGGCGTAGTACGTATGCGTTTTCATATGTATTGTTGTCCGTTGTTCAAATTAATAACTGTTTCATTTTTACAATGACTTAATTAATTTGCAGATTTTTTTCGCCAGTGAAAGGAGCCATGCGCATTTTTCACTGAAATCAAAACAGTTATCTGCATAATTTTATGCTTGCATATTGCATGTTTTGTTTTTATTCAACATGCATTTTGACTTCTTTGAAGTATTTAACGGCGATTTATTACTTTTACTTAAAAATCTACATAATCTAAGACAATCGATCCACAAAGCATAATAATTTAATATTGAATTACTATGCTTTGCTTGAAATTAAACTGTTATATCCAGTACTCTATTTTTAATTCAATCTACATGTAATATTTTAGGGAATTTTACTCCCACTATCAGCATCTACTACAAACGTCAATGATGGATACTTTCTACAACATGCGAAAGCTTAGCTTCCCTAGGTCTTTTACCTTTGCACAGTACGTTTTGCATTAGTTATCATAGAGTTCACTCCTTAACCATAGTTTAGTGGCGGTAGTGCCAGATGTTTAAACTGTGTTTTTTCAGGAAAGTCATCGGTCAGAAAGTACAAAGGATACGATCCGAATCCGGGTAACTTGGGGTTAATCTTGACATCCCTTGGTTTGACTGACAACTATAATTACAATTACAGCGTCAAAAGTATGGTTGAGCATCTGCCTCAGTATGTAAATAGTAATTAAATTAGAACTTGAATTAGTTGTGGAGTGAACCCCAAAGTTTGCAGTCAGCTGTCATGACCTTTACCTGATGGTAATGCAAATAACGTTAGTGTAGTGTGTAGCATCATTGTATGGTAATGGTAATAACCGGACTACCGTATGCTCCAATTACGTTCAATATCGGCTCCTGTCATCCTGACAGTCTGTGTCTGTAATCATGCACTAGGAAGCTTTATTCACCATTCGTTGGTTAGCTGAGCTCAAGTTACTAAACAGTGAAATGAGATTACACTGTATAAATAAATCATATCCATTCCGTGCCCTCAATGAATCGTGTAATTGTTTCAAAAATGATAAGAATAGCAAGAGGTAAAAGATAATGGTCATAGTAGTATTCGTAGTCTCGCTGACTTGAGAGATTTGGATTGGGATTTAGAAGTCATGTGCATAAGTCGTCGAGAGGTTATCATTTATTTACGTATGATTTGTACTCGCGTAGAGTGCTAGTTGATGGTTGGCTGTAAGAGTACATCCACAAGTCAGCGGTGTTTTGCTTCATAACTCTTCATTTTGTCATCTGTTGTTGTTCTGATTTTCTGACAGACTGTTGAAACAGGAGCCACCCAAAGAGTTTATTATTTCAATACGTTTCGAATATCCAAGTATTGGGATTCGATTACGAGTCAATCACCAGCGGTATAGTTAAAACTAAAACGACTCCACCATTTGGTTTTTATTTATAATGAATACACTATTAAATATTCTTCGTGCAAATTTAGTTTCATGTGATTAATTAACTATACTTAGTCCTTTTTTCTCTCTCGTTTAGGTAGCAATGGTTTCCAAGTTGACTGAAGAAACGATCAGCGGTTACGAAGCTTTTAAGAAAAGAATTGAAGAGCTGAAAAATGAGAAAAAGGGTCAGAAAATAATTGTGCTGTTTACTGGCAATAAAATTGAAGGTGGCAGAGACAGTTGGTGTCCGGATTGCAATGTCCGTAAGTAGCTGATGTAGAGTTGAGATTTTGAGATTGATGGAAAATTATAATAATGAGAATCTGTAAGTTGCTATCACTTTCTATTAATGCTGAGGATCATATAAAGACGACGTGTGTATTTGTGTTTATTTTTAGTTGAGAGAATTTTTGAGCCTTTCAAAGCAAAAAATCAACTGGAAGGTCATCTTCTTACTGTGGAAGTAGGCAACCGAGACGAATGGAAGAGCAAACTTTCACCATTTCGAACCGATCGACTTTTAAGGCTCACCAGTATCCCCACTCTGATGGTTTGGGGAACTCCTAAAAAATTATTTGGAGAT
Source organism: Ptenothrix huangshanensis (assembly GCA_036851915.1). NCBI lineage: Eukaryota > Metazoa > Arthropoda > Collembola > Symphypleona > Dicyrtomidae > Ptenothrix > Ptenothrix huangshanensis. The sequence continues at coordinate 8,272 of JAAXYX010005832.1, forward strand.
GCGGTTTTGAGCGAAGATACCTTAACCCTACTGTTCAATGACGACGATTATTAGATGAGCAACAGTATAATTCAGACTGCCACACAATCTTTAGAATGAGTTTTTGTTTTAGTTTTTTCGTATATAAAAAGTACTTTAGCCAAATTAAAGTTGAGATAGGTGCATGCATTCACAAAGTGAAAGTTTACATACTATTCCAGCAGTAATGTTTTCTTTTCAAATAATAATTTATTAATCAGAAAAATTGTCTTGAGGAAGGTTGTCAAATGAATAGTTCATAAAAACTTAAATATCTTGATGTAAAGTTCAGTAGTTTGGAATGAAATCGCAGTATTTTTGGAAAGTCTATAATGTCATATTATAGAACGCATACGTACTTATTGCATATGTATGTATTTGTAGGTATGTACGGTACGTTACAGTGGCTCTACAGCGTTAAAATAATTTTGCTTCTATTTTGATTTCTCTAAAGGGAAGTTTGATTATCTTCATCTTCAATGAGGATTCCGTCGGGTGAAATTATCGTAACAATGTAGTGTAGAGTCTTCCCTCGAAGTCTGCTGTATGTGTTGTCAAAAGTTAAAGTATCTACAGGAAGAATAAGATGTTTATAAGATTTTTCGTTTCATTATTATTGGTGCTAGCAATCAGAATTACTTGGTTATCATTATTTTAAAAGGAGCTTATACAATAAATTATTCATATCTGGGTAAAAAATGTATTTTTTATATTTCGTATACTATTTACATTTTCCAGTGCTATCACAAACAATCGAACCCTGCTCCATTAATTTGTGCGATTCCACCCTTTTATATGGAACTACCTCTCTGCCTTCGCATTTCACAGTGAATCCTAGATCATAACCATCAGTCTTCCACGTCCATCTGTACACGAAAGTGCAAGTATTCCAACTTATTGTCTTGTATAAAATATCCTACAGTTCGTGTCTGATTTAGGTGAAAGTTTAGCAGTACTTTTCCTATTTCATTTTCAAAAAATTCAGGAATCTTACTTGATGGTTGAGTTGCAAAGCAAAATTTCATATTCCATACTAAGTGATTGACCAGCACCCACCGTCACTGTCATTAAGTCTTCATTATCATGTGCACCACTTGATACCGAGTTGTTGCTACTGCTGTTGTTGCGTGCATATTTTGCAGGCACGGTTCCGCCCATACAAACTAGTGATGAGCAGAATTCATCGTTGCCCTCTTTGGTTCCGCCCCAATGTCTGGGAAGCTGATTAGCTGGAACGGCATCCATAAGTACCTTCTTCCATTTTTGGTCGTCATACCCGAAAATTTGAATTTTTCCTAACGTGTGCGTCGTGAGCATTGGCTTAATCATCCCAAATAATATAGCAAAAATTTTTGGAGCTGAAAATTCATACAAAAAGTGAGCCACTTCACAATTTTTCCTACTGTTGAAAATTATAAATTGTATGAAATTCAAAGCATACAAACTATACCTATGTTACTAATCGTAAGTTACACATTGATACTTATCCTTCTTTTTATTACCATTTACAGCATATGCGGATTTGAGTATCTCGGGGTAGTTGGCTTCGTATTGCTTGACAATCTCGAGAACCACATCCACAGCTTAAATAAATAAACGTACCAACTTTGCATTGCAATCATATAGTAATTAAATTTGTAAATCAATAATGTTAGACTGTAAAATTTTTCAGATCATTCAATGAGTTTTCTTCTAATCGTCAGGGTTATGTTGTAATTTTAAGGAAGTCACATACTAGCTTTATAGGTAAGATGCCGTAAAGACAAGCCTTCCATGTCAAATACGACAACCATTTGGTTCGTATCGCCTTTCATACGGAACATGCACTGTTCCAAAACTTGATATGTGTATCGAATAAAGTTTTCTTTTCCACAAGATTCCATCACCCCACGGATGTCACATCGTCCAAACGGAACCACTAGGACTGTTCACAACAAATCAAGGAGAGAAATATTTGTTATTGAAATAGAAAGGTAGCTGAAAAATTCGTCAGTAAATCCTCCTACAGATGCAACTGATATTTCCAAAAACTACTTAATTATTATAGTATTTGTAAGTACTTGGGCAGCCTTCGCTGTCGAATCCAACCAGACCAGCGGGATAGTAAAGTCTGAGTACCTCTGGTGCCTCCCATT
>JAAXYX010005833.1:0-10424 GCA_036851915.1 Ptenothrix huangshanensis
AAAATTCAAAAATTAAACCTAGCACTGTCCTCCAACGAGGATAGCTTAAACAGACTCAGTGTACGGGTACATAAGCTTGTTAAATCAAATTTATGGTGGTTATAATAACAAGTGAATAATAGTTTAATTTTTAGAAGCTAAGTAGTAGGTGTGGTAGAAAATAAATGATGAACACAAATCTGCACGTATTTCTTAAGCAAAGATATTACAATATTATCAATTAGCGACAAAGTCCTTTCAATTTCAAAAATTTTATAAAATTTTTTGAAATACATAGTTCCTCTAGCACCGATATAAAGTCCGAACACGTCAATACGATCTAGGCCAAGCTTTTCTTTGAAAAATGGGATGCAGGGGTCGTAGACAGATTTTTTTTCGAGGTGTACATCTTCGGCCTGATTACTGTAGGATCAAGAATAAGACCAGTTTTGGTATTCAGGTTATATGCTAGAATATCCACACGTCTTGAGTCAATTCCATCAAAAAAATTAAGCTTCTTGAAGAACTTGCCATCCGATTTTGCCCATCGCATCGGCTAATAATTTGTCCATTTTTGGGTTCTAAGTGGAAGATTCTAGATAACTTTGATTTAATAAATGATAGATACTATGTGTTTGAAACACTGACTCAATGCATTCTATACACAGAAGTACCTGTAGTTAAGCGAAGAGTCAAAGTCCGGCCAAACGTGTGGATGAATGCCTCCATTAAGAGGCATATCCATCGTAAGCACCACCTTAAGAAACAAGCCAGGGAATCCAATACCACAGATAGTTGGAAGGTATATAGACAATACCGTAATAGTAATAAAGTAACAAAAATAGTAAGAATTGCAAAAATCAACTTCTATCAGAGGAAATTTGGTGAATGTAAAACTTCAAAAGAATCCTGGGACACTTTTAAATTACTCTTAGGCAAACAGGTCAACAAAACCCATATAAATGGACTTAGTATACACAATGTCACTTATTCTGATAATGATAGTATTACTAATTATCTTGCTAAGGCTTTCGTTGTTGACCATGATGACGAGGACCTATACCTTAGTTCATACCCTGTAAAAACGGGACAACTTCAGCCAAAATATTAGGGGTGGAAACTCATTGCAACTATTTTTTTTAAATTCGTCAGAAAGACAGTTCTCGTTAAAAAGAGTAACGCACAAAGACAGTTCTTTGGCTCACCTTTAAAACTGTCTTTTATGGACATAGGTAGTCCCTTTTGCCAGATCACTCTTCAAATTCTTAGTTATTAGATGCGATTACCTATGTTATTTTTACCCATGCGATAACTCACTATTGGTTAGAATGCTAAATAGCTTAATTGCCCATTGACCTTCCTGTACGTGAAAAATCTAGCTCCAAGAAATCCTTAGTAAAGGACAAAGGACATGCGTGCAAACAACCAAAGGCGTTGGGTTTTAGCCTTGCCATCGGCAACGATACAACGGGACCATCAGTTATTTTATGATAAACAAACTAAACTGGAGGAAGAGAAAGGTATTATCAGAACCTAACATATATGCACATCGAACGGATCAAATTACATAAATAAATATATTGACAAAATTAAATATATATTTAATATCAGGATTCAGAATAACAAGTTTCGCATTGCATTGTTGAATAATTCATACTTTTAACTGCATCTCATCGGAACGCATTGGTTAAGTACATCACAAGTACCTACCTTAGATTGATAACAGTATATATATATAACGTAATAACGATTGATTACGATAAAACCCTAACAATATTGAATCATATCAATTTCCCTCAGAAAAATATTTCTATTCCCCTTACAGACAAAAACAAAACTACAAAAATATCTTAATCATAATGTTGTAATATGGTAGGAAGGTATTTTATGTTGGGATACGTTACATGAGAGTGACTAATGGAGGGGCGCATTTGAGACTATAATATTGCGCAAGCAAAAGAGATATCAAATAACAATCGGAGAGATACAGTGTGTGACATAAGGCTTTACTCTTGCACTTCTATTTTGCACGAACCTTCACAGATCCATCTTCTTGGCCAAAATATGCCTGTTCAGCCATTTTGATGAACAAGCCGGTTTCCAATATTCCTATTTCAATTGCAAAAGTTAGGTCGTTAGGTGATATACCTACATATTGTGTTGTGCAATTGTGTTCGGCCACATAATTCTATAGATTTCAGATGAAGTTGAAAACTCACCAGGAATCGACTTCAAAACGGCTTCAATTTTATTCGGAGGAATATTGTTCCTCAAAGATTCATCCAGATCACCCACATTGAAATCAATGATGAAGTTATTATTGTCCGTGACAACGGGCCCCATCTTCTTCGCTGCCATTCGCATCACTGCCTTTCCCGATGAACTTCCCCAAGTGGCGCTAAGTGCGTTCAACTTCCTCTGTACCACTTTCCATCCAATAGACGAAACTTCCAGGGGAATTCCCTTTTTCCATTGCTCACCCAAGTACAATGAATCCTTCCTACGAAATCCATCGAAATCTTTACTACATTCTCATTTCGAATCCATTTCTTTTCATGCTAATATTTTACCTACTTTGTTAGTACTAAAGTATTAAATAACTGAAAACTGGCTGTGAAACATACGTGTAATCTGCAACAATGATCAATTTTTCCGAAGCAGCTGCCACAATTTTTTCTTGCAGCATACATCCTCCACCCCCTTTGATTAGATTAAGCTCCGAGTCGCATTCGTCACACCCATCGATTGTCACATCAATCTAGAAATATTTATCAGGTATTGCTTAGTGACATTTATGTTTATTTTCGGTATTTATATTCTTAAGAATTTGTTGGGAATATTGTCACTTACTTGGGGATGAACATCCAAATCTGAGAGCGTTAAATGATTGTCAATGATAAGGTTCTTGGCTTGGAACGAAGTTGGAATGCAAATGACCTTCAGATTTTCTTCCTTAACTCTTTCCGCTGGAATCAACAAAGTCATTGCTAGTAAAGGATAATGCATAGCAATACCATTTGGATAATCTATTATCGATCTAGTTTGATTACAAGCAAGCAAAATAAAAAGTGCGAACGCAAGTCACCTAAGCGTTGGGCAACATAAACCATCGTGCTGCCACTTCCGATACCAACAATTTGGCCATCCTAATAATGTTACAACAAAGAATCAATCATTAGAATTAAACTATAACATGAATAAACATAAATAAAATAAATATATCGCCGTCTTAGAAATAGCTGCATCCACGGTAATAACCACTGTCAACTGCATCTACCTTTAAACAAGTAAAATAATTTTTGGCATCAGTCATGTAAATGAAGGAAAAGAAAACGTTCAAGATTAATCTTAAGCTGCGAAACGTGTAGAACAGATAATACATAATGGTAAAGCTGAATTAATGTTATTCTAGCATCGTCTTTATTTCACTATCTTAATCCCAACATACACATAATGCTATAGATTGATAACAGCAAACCGGCAACTAGTGACTAGCTTCAGCCTGAAAGGAATTAGAGAGAAAGATAAAGATTAAGATGAAAAAATACTACCACATCAATTCAGAGAAACGACTAACAACAAAATATGACTGATGACATGATCCATCATCTCAGATAAGTAATAAATAACTACACGACGAAGCAATTAGAAATAATTACCTTAATGTGATCATTCACAGCTCGATGGGCCGCCAGTCTTTTAGCTTGCTCAATTAAATTACGAGCAGACATGGCGAAAATTTTTTATTTATTTGTACTTCTGCAGCAAAATCAAACGTATGAAAATAAGCTCTATTGGTAATTTGGACAATTGATGACGATCCCAAGTAATTTCGTTTTTTTAATTTTATCTACAACCTAAATCGGTTTCGTAGTCTTATATTGTAATTATATACTCAACAAGGACAGAAACTTATGTCTCGTGGTCACAATAGAGTCTTTTTATAGTCTTGTGTCTAATGCTACCGGCTCGCTTCCTCCGTCTTTGCTTGACAATCGCCACATTAAGTGAGTGTCAAGTCCAGTCTAACGTGACGATATTGCAATGATAATGACCTTTATGATTAGAATAATTCGACAAAAAACGTTTAAAAATTGCAAGTTAATGGTGTATGCTCGCGACTAACAACTAACTGCAAGTGCACTTCTAACATCTAATTAATTAAATGGCTCCAACAATTAAAATACGACAGAGCAGTCACTTGAGTCAGTCATGAGTTCTATACTCCAGGAAAATGGATTCTCCAGTGATTAAGTAACAAGTCTAGGAGGAATGCACAAATAAGAAACGACAGAGGTTTAGCCCGTGTTTGTATTTATAATTTGGATAGTTGCTTTATACGCTAGCTTTTATCTTCAACTGGGGATTCCGTATTTCGTAGACGCGTGTCGTCGCAGCGTCTGATTCTCCCAACGTGTGCAGCCACTGTGATTTGTTAAGACATTAGAAACAAATTCAAAAATACATAATTTCTACTAACTACGATTAATGACAACAAAACTACGTAAAATGTTTAAAAAATTTGCTCTCCTTCACGTTCAGTTTTCCACATGCTCAAAAGATTTCAAATTAATTTTTGCTCCTGGATGCTGTTCAGAAGAGTCAGTATTGCACCTTGAAATGAATTATTTTTACAGTGTAGGTACCTTGACTTCACGAGACGGTCAAAGTCTAGAGGTTATCCATAATTGAACTCATGTATTTGGTGGGTTGTGTATAAATGCTAAACAGGGGGAAATGGAATTTTTTATAATTAATTAAGTGCTGATTTAATAATTGGTTTGGCTTGGAAACTTTGTTAAAAATAAATGACGTTTTTTACGAACGGCCCATAAAGTAAAGTAAGTTTTGTAAAAATGCGACAACAAGGAGTGTGGGAGCTGGGAGCTCACTTCAGCTCACGGAAACTGTGGAATGACAGGATGGGAAATTTGACTAAAAGCCGCCAAACTCACGACTGATCCATCCACTCTCGGCGCGCCACTTCAAATCTTAGTTAACTTGCCAAACAAACAAATAACAAACAGACTCCAATTAACTACAATTAAATACACCTAATCGTAATTTACCTACTTGTTGTCCTTACATCCAGTTGTTTCGTAGCCAGCGATAGTTAGTTCGTGCTTCGCAACTAAACCGCACTTATTCCACTTGGTCTATAGATGTTAAATGTCAAGTCAAGTTGGAATTGGAATTCGTCTCATTCTTAATTTGTAATTACGGAACTGTCTTAATCCACGATTAATTATATTCAATATTTCTGGCCTTGCGAATCCATAAACAATGTTGACTTGAACTTCCGGAAAGAGAACTGTTCTAAAATTCATGATTTTGCGTGTCTTTCCTCAAACTCATTTATCCCTGCATCTTATCCCGATCCAAATATCGCTACCTCTTCCAGCAGTCGTACTTGAATAAATAACCAGATCGACAAATGAGTAAGTCCGAATCCCGCTAATGCATTCTTGATATCATTTATCGCTAAGGGTTTTGTATTCATTGTGGAAACTGTATTTCCGTAAGCTTTGTTGACCAAGAAAAAAAGTTTTTGCCATTTGTTGTAATTAATGATTAACTTTGGTGAATTTTGCTTAGTGTTCGGAGCTGAACTTGTGGTAAACAGTCAGCCGTGTTCTTTTCACTTTGCATCGTTGTGCCTGCCTGGATTATGTTTGGCTGCTGAGTGCGAATCCTACTTTCTTACTTGATCAGTCCGAATCTGAATCAATCGTACTTGGCGTGACACTGGGACTCTATCGTCAACTAAAATTTGTATCTAACTTTGGACTAGTGTTACGGAACCGTAGACCTTTCAAGGAGAAAAGGTTGCGGGTGGTGTGATAGTTTGGATAGATAGGCCAGAGGATACAAATCATCTACAATGACTACACATGCTCATCAGCAAAGTCAGCAGCAGCAACAACAGCAGCAGAAGAGGAAGGAGATTTACAAGTACACAGCCCAATGGCCTATTTATGCTATGAACTGGTCGGTGCGACCAGACAAACGGTTTCGACTAGCATTGGGATCCTTCATGGAAGAGTACAATAATAAAGTACAAATTGTACAGTTGGATGAAGAGACATCAGAATTTACTCCGCGATCGACATTAGATCACCCCTACCCTGCTACTAAGATTATTTGGATACCTGATGCCAAAGGAATGTATCCAGATTTGCTCGCTACTTCTGGAGATTACCTTCGTGTGTGGAGATGTGCCGAGAATGAGATCAAACTCGAGTGTTTACTAAATAATAATAAAAATTCTGACTTTTGTGCTCCTTTAACGAGTTTCGACTGGAATGAAGTAGACCCGAATCTGATCGGGACGAGTTCAATAGACACGACATGCACGATCTGGGGACTTGAGACAAGACAGGCCATTGGAAGAGTGAATGTCAATGGTCATGTGAAAACGCAACTCATAGCCCACGATAAAGTATGTCCTATTTTCATTCCTCTTCATTAAAGTCGTTATCAGTTTAGATGCGGGGAGGACTGCGAGTTAATTCTGAACTCAAGGGTTACGTAGTTTGTTGTTATTGGTAGTTGAATTTACAAATGTTTTTTGATGTTAACAGGAAGTATATGATATTGCGTTTTCACGGGCTGGTGGCGGGCGGGATATGTTTGCATCGGTGGGAGCTGATGGATCCGTTCGAATGTTTGATCTCCGACATTTGGAACACTCAACAATCATTTACGAAGACTCAACTCATGTTCCTCTCCTCCGTCTGGCTTGGAATAAACAGGATCCGAATTTCTTGGCGACCATCGCTATGGATGCTTGCGAAGTCGTCATCTTGGACGTCAGAGTCCCATGTACCCCCGTCGCCAGACTCAATAACCATCGGGCTTGTGTTAATGGCTTAGCTTGGGCCCCACACTCAGCTTGTCACGTGTGCACTGCGGGTGATGATCATCAAGCTCTCATCTGGGATATTGCAGGTACATTTATTTATAAGCCTTACTCTTTTCTTCGCACCATACCGTTAGGTACGTTGCACGATTAACTGGTTGTTTTGAATTCCATGTGCAACAGGGATGCCTCGAGCAATAGAAGATCCAATATTAGCGTACACCGCTGCCGAAGGAGAAATCAATCAGATTCAGTGGGGTGCAACGCAGCCTGACTGGATAGGAATTTGTTACAACAAGTCTTTGGAAATACTACGCGTCTGAAATGCGAAACGAGTTGACAACTTTTTATTCACCGTCGTTATTTATTCTTTGTTTTTATTTAGTTTTAACTTGGTCTGAACCATCATCGTCAGCGTCAGCATCTTCGTCATGGATTACACCGTATTTTATGGCGCCCACTTTGTCCTTGTTATTATTTACCTCCGACGAAGGTGATTATAATATTAGAGATTACGTTGCTCGTATCGTGACGCAATAGACCGACAGTAATCACACATTCACTGATTGTTGATTTTCAACATGTAATGCTCAAAGGTTTTCTCTGTTTAAGAGAGTGCATTGAAATGTTTGAAAAGTGAAATGCTGCTTGACTCTCTTACTCTATACAGTGCTTTCACTCTGATCATGAGTGGTGACTGGGGAACGAAGCATATTTTATGAATATCCATTACCACCTCGTACTGATTCTTTTTTGCTGGTGGACTATCTGTGTTTGTGTTCGACGAGAAGATTATTAGGTCAGTGTTTTTCAGTTAGCACCACACCCATTTACCAGTCAGGAGGATTGTCCCGCAGCAGGGAATGGAAAGATTGTCAACTACCAACTCTTCCTACTTTCTGCTTCTACCAGATTTATCAGCAATGATGTAATTAAGATCTAGAATACTAATATGCGTAACCTGTTCATTACTTGCCTCGAATCTTAACTGGTATTTTACAGTTTGTGTATCTGTCCCTCTGCTTTCGCTGGTCTGTTGACAACAAGAATCTACGCTTATGTTTTATTTCCATCATGTCATTTGAGTGAATGCGTTTTGTGAATGATGCTGCCGTTTGCGCTTCGCTATTTATTAATCTCCGTTTTTGCTGAATGTGGTGGACAAAAGTTGAGAATGGGAATAGAAATAGTTCTGCCAGGGACGTACTTACTCTACTTATCCAATTATGTCTGCAATCAACAATCTTTCACATGGACCATAGTTTGAAAATGCACATCTGTTTTTCTGAAAACTGATTTTCTTGATCTTGTCCTCGTTTTGTGGGGTGTGCACTTATTATTGTGAATTATTATGAATTACGAGTCAGCTGTTCTCTGTGGATGCAGGGAGCAGTCGAGATGTTTTTCTGTTCTGTTATTCTGTAATTATACTAGCACTGTATATTTCACCGATGTAATTATTGTATTATTATCTATTAATTTAATTATTATTATATTATATTTCGTTAACAATGAATCGATTTATACAATTGTAATTAATTATCATACAAGTATTTACATATTGATGACATGGTTGGTTGTATAATGTGAATGTCACTAAGTGTCAGGCTAATTTTGTTTGGAATAGGTAGTGCGGGGAAAGGAATTTTCTCCTAGATTTTACACTTTTACGTGTCTCTGTATTATAGGTCTAGATCTGTCTTCACCGATTATTGTTAACTAATAGAATGAATTTAAGTCGTATTCGTGAAGGTACTTAGTTTGCGTTTCACTTTGGAGGAAACTATTGCTTGTAAATTGCTCTAATCGATTCTCATTCCGATCAGTTGTGTGATGTACTATTACGTGGCACATTACAAACGGAGAATTTATTCGACCTTGCGCTAAAATTTTTTCTAAAAGTGAATTCCCTAGTTAATGCATTGTAAGTAAGAAAATTAATTGAAAAATGGAACTATTCCGTGAGGTCAAGACTTGGCTAAGAAAGAATCGTAAGGAACATGTAATTTTGTGGCAACCGTATCGTTTGTTTATGAGTATGTTGACAGTGTTTTAATGATGTCCTTAAATTGGATTACTAAAATTTAACTGAAAATGGAATAAAGTCTCAATTGTATCTGAACCATGGTGTTAATTAAAATACCTTTTTTAATCTAGATGGTTACACAATATGTTTATTTCACATAGCAAAAGATTGCAGTTTGAATTGAAACTCGGACATAAAGTAATTAATTATTTATATTGTAAGAAAGGGTAGACGGTCACCGCGACGTTTGAGTATACAGAGGATCACAATATTATAGTTACAAGACTCAAGAATACAAATACATAAAAGTGACTATCCACCGATTCTCTTATATAAAATAAACGAAGAAATCGATTTAGTTTTTTAAACAAGAATAATTATTAATGACGTAGGTAAGTGACAATGCTATTGACAATGACATGACGTTTTTTTTATAGAGAAGAGTAGCAAGTTATTTAGTGATTACCAAAGTTCATCGTAGTCAATCTCGTATATAATTAGTTGCCGATATTTCAATTTAACAAATGTACACAGTGTAAAGATGAGCCTTTCAGATCAGAACGATGCCCCACAGTTGGAACACCTTTTATCTTTAAGAGCCAAGCAACATAGTATTCCCAGTGGGAAGAAGAGGATAGCACACAGAATGCCTAGGAAGCTGTAGGAATCCTCCAAGATTCCGACCTATAATTCAAAGAAAACATTGTCAGGATGAAAGGTTAAATTACTACTTCCGTTATAAACCAGCATAATGACAAGGAAATTCAAAAGATTTATTTTTGATTGTGATCTGTCAAGTTACTTACACGACAAGCAGGACAACCACCGATAAGTATGACTTGAGTAACGGGAACAGTGACCGGCTGATCAACAATCATGGACCCATAGTTCTGTGGCATCATGTTTACGTGTGTGTACTCCGGAAGGCCAGAATGGGGATGAGGATGAGGTTGTGAGGTAACATTTGGATTTGGGGTCTTTTGGGGATCCATCTCTGAATACGCTGGTGGGGGATCCATCATCCGATCGTATTTATTGTTTGACATTTTTAATCGGAATGTCTAAATGCTTCACTGTCAAGTTCCAAGAAAAATTCAACGGTAATGTCGACTGTATGTTTCGCCTTCAAACGGATGTCACTCCTAATCTCACCAAGCTTTATCGAGCGACTTTTAACTCGCAATATCGTTTGATACACTAAGTCGATTGGGCTGTATTAAATTATAAAAAAGTTCAGGATACGATGTACAAAAAGAATGAACACTGTAGGCACCAGTAAATATTGTCACGTTAGTTGGAATGATGAAATATGTATTCAGCTAGGAGTGGTGATTACATCCCATGTGGTAGTCTCACGTAAACTTTCCGTCCAGATACTATTACACTATTTGTTTTGAGAAAGCAAATATCAATCGTTGAACGCTGCAATAATAAATAGGGGATTCTTCGGTAAGTCGAGCCCTGTAAAATTCAATTTTTTAATTTACAATTTAACCTAACCGAAGATGAACTTTGACCTTCGGTCACCCCCTAACCTAAACTAACTTAACCTAACCTAAC
>JAAXYX010005834.1:0-10422 GCA_036851915.1 Ptenothrix huangshanensis
TGACTCATACGATTACCTATGTACGATGTACACGAGACGACAGTGACGACATGACATTCTGAGCAGACTGACTTGAAGATTGAGTCTGTTCACTCTCCCAAAACTTTAAGTATTTCTACGACACAACAACTACCTACTTGACAATGCCTACCTTAACCCATTCCCGTTTAATAAGCGAGTCCAACATCTCTGCCTTATTTTTCCTAAGCTAAGCTCCTACTCTTCTCTCGGAGCTAGCTTCAAATTTGATCTTTAACTCGAAATCATTTTTTCTACCCAATTCAAACTCGAAAGCACTTTGAGTGAGAAGAACATATCGCACATCATCCCCCTTCTCTCTTCTCATCCATCCGAGACAGTTGTGCTTTTGGTTTCAGTTTTAGTTTTTAGAATTTTCATCCCTGTGACTACATGCCTACGTGTTGTGAGTATTGTGTTTATGGGATATAGTCATAAAAGTAATTTGGTTAGTTAGCTAGAGTGCGTGTGGTGTATGTATATCCTGTTGTGGAGCACTCTATACGTAATGGTAATATCATGTGTGCGGAGGTGGGTAAGTAATCCTAAAAATATTCATTGGACTTGCAGTGTGAGGGATGGAATATGTGAGAGAAGAAAGAGCGACCCTAAAACAAATAGTTTGAGGGTAATGCTAGAGCAATAGGGAAAGAAAATGTGAAATTTGAGAATCCAGAGAGGATGCATGAAAGGAAAAACATTTGGGAGTGTGTGGAGCTCCTGGTTCTGGTTCTGGTCCTGGTGCTTCTGCTCTTGGTTCCATTCACTGTTGCTCTTGCAGCTCCAGTTCTCTCTAGTTTGTCTCTCTTTTGAAAAAGTAAAGGATGAGGTAGCTTTGGCTATAATTGTGCGATGGATGTGGATACATCGTCCCTTTGCATGGAAGAGAATGGAGAGCTGCGTAATTTGGGACATTTAAGTTTGTTGGGAATTGTATCCGCAGTGCTGTAATACACAATGCATCATTATATGAGATTTAAGTACTGTACATGCTCACAATCACCATTTTTACGACACCACATCACCACATTGTATATTAGTCTTACGGATGGCATGAGTGTGGAGCAAGAGCACGAAAGTACCGGGCTTTCCACGTTCACATTCAAGTACATGGGCATGGTAAAAATTCACTTTTTTCCATCTTTCATTTCTCAACGTGGAGTCTTATACCAAGTTTATCCTTAGCTTAGATTATAGCCACGTCAGTTGTTGTCGTCTCGTCTTCTTCTAGAATACACGAAGTAGGGATTTCATCCTGATCTAATCTTGCACATAGGTATGCTCATCCGATACTCATGGCACTCCGTATACTCGTCCTCACACATGTGCACTCACTCCTTGTTCTCCATTGCAAGTGAGCATCGTATTATTTTGGAAAGGATTTAAGATGACGATGAGGTGACACTGGTTCAACTCATTTATACATTATGTACCTACACCTACTCCCCAAGTAATTATACTTTTCCATCTAATTGACAACTCTCGTAATTATTCTCAAGTGATCATCAGTGCTTTAAATAGTGGCAGTGGTTGGGAGCGAACTCTTCATGTTGATGGGAATGTAGCGTGGAGGAGTTTGCTCAGCATACACACTCATTATATTTTGGCCAGAGACAATGCCACGATTGTGCTTGGAAAGAAGGAACCAAGAAGAGCAAGAAACCGACAGATAGATCAAAGATGAACACCTCAGCGTACGAAAATGAAAAAATGAGTTGATGAGGACACGTTGTTCTGCTCTCTCTCCAGAGTTTTGACATGATGAGTGATCGTCAACGCCGTCTTTATTTTTTCCTTGTCTTTCTGAATCGGGGCATGGACAGAGAGCGAGGGATGGGAAGAGTATTGAGTCAGATGAAGACGAATCCCATTTAATTTCCACTATGTAATCTGTATGTGTGCGAGCAATTCCACATTCTAGACTTATCCTTTATAGACGAGCTGTGTATCTGTGTGTGAATTAAATTCAGCGTGGGGTGTTTATGTACAGCGAGAAGGACAAGAACAACAACGACAGCCTACACTCACTCATCAAATAAATAACTGTCCTCAGACCACGAGGGTGATGTAATCTTTCGCTTTGGCATGCAACGATTCAAATCAAACCCCGACTCGTCTATTTCCAAGCCATAGCCATAGCTAGGGAAATGAGAGCCAGAAAAGTCTTCTCTTCTCTTGTGCTGGCAATGTATAATTATATACATACACATTGAAGTCGGGATAATCGTAATGGTTATGGTGATGTGAATTGTAAATGATTCCATAGTTTATGCAGTTTTCATTTTTTTATTAATCATGAGGAGCATAAAAGACAAACACGAATGTGTGTGGAATGGGAATGGAAATGGAATTTGAGGAGAGGATTGACTGTTCAGACTGAGCTTCTTCCTTACTCCGGGTTAGTTATGAGATTCACAAGTTGTACGATAATTGTTGTTATCGTAGTGTCGAAAAACTAAGGATGGATTTATTGAATGGAATGGGAATACAGAGGCAGAGGTGCATGGTGTGTGTGTTGTAGCTGTAATATATTATTCTTATTTTTACATGCTCGTATACCACACCACAGTACTCTTTCTCACTCTTTTACATACACCCCGTTTGTGTACGTAAGAGGTTCGAGTTGGAACATGTTGGATTTGGATTTGGATTTGGAAATATGGTTCACATGGAAATGGAATGACTTGGAAATATGTTAGAAAAATATTCAAGTGTGTAGACGTAGACTGGAAGCGAGTTTCTACTCTTCGCTCCTGGTATGCCGTGCCTATAGGTTTTTGGGTGTGCACTAAAAATCCTACGAATTCT
Source organism: Ptenothrix huangshanensis (assembly GCA_036851915.1). NCBI lineage: Eukaryota > Metazoa > Arthropoda > Collembola > Symphypleona > Dicyrtomidae > Ptenothrix > Ptenothrix huangshanensis. Next base: position 2,827 of record JAAXYX010005834.1, read on the forward strand.
AATAGCCGTCGTTGATAATATAAGTATAGACGATGGAGAGAATGTCTCGTCGAACTGAGGCTTGGCTTTGGCTTGGCTTTTGGCTGGTGTGAGTATACAAACGGTTTGACTCGACTTGGACTTGACGCTGTGAACATTTCCTCGTGTTTATTTATCTTGTGGTTTTTTGGTGAAGGGAACTGCAACATCACTTGTGGTATATTTTTGACATCTTGAAAAACTTTTTTACGGATCCATGTCTTTAGAGCAACTCATGTCGAAAAGTCTGAAGCAACAGCAGCAGCCACAGCAACGAGAACGACTCAAGAGACGTAAACTCAACTGACGACTCTCATGGCTCATCGCACTGCACGCATCATACATCGTCATCGTATATCAGTTTCCTCAACATTCTCATTCTACCAACAGCCACCACAGCACTCATTACATTGCATTACTACTACATGCACACACTCAAAGAACCGAGAGACTGAGGATCACATCTGTACAAGGGATTGCGGGCACACGTGCATATTAAAAATGTGAATTGATCATAGGACTCGACTCTGCTCTGCGGTTTCCTTTCGTTAGACGATACCACCGCAATCATCCCGCTTGTTCTGGTCATCGTATCATGTCCTCAGCTACATTTCTGTCCAATACCAAAACAAGTTGATCCACTTGACTATCACTTGTCCAATATAACTTGTTCGTTTTCTCAGGAGAAAATTTGGATTCTGGGTTTGTTAATCGAAGCCCTATAGAGTCTCATTCAAACCAAAGCTGTAAAGAAGAGAATGAACTGGCTTTGGTTCTAGTGTTCAAGTTGGTGAATGAGTAATTCCGATTCTATTTTCGGCTCCACACATTTGGGTACGCACAGTTGCGGGAGTAACACATACATACATGTACTTGTACTACTGTAGTAGTAGGTAGTTTGACACAGTATAGAACTGTTTCGTATTTAGCATCCGTGTTTTTAGGCATACATAGGCAGACACAGTTGAGAGCCTACAGTTCGTCCAGGTCCAGACTTTTCATGCGGAGATGAGTGACAAACCGCCTTTTGCCTGTTACTGTTATTATAAGCCACGCTGCCTTTGAAATAGAATGAGGGAATTCTCGATTCTAAATGTGAAAATGTGAAATGTTGTGTCACACACAGGACGGCCTACTTTTACATCTATCTCGTAGCTCAATCAATCCTATATAGGCACTCTTCTATATACAATCCATATCTATGGAGCCAAGTCACAATTCCAGAATTATCGAGTGTGAATCCCTGAGTGGATTCCGCCTTATTACATACATTATTTGGTACCTCTTATATGCATTCATCATGAGGGAATTGAATGTGGATTGCGGTGCTTGAGCTTTTATATTTTATTAAAATATGTATTTTCTCTCACGTGAGGACGCGGAAATTGAAAGCTGAAGCCAAACCAAAGTCATGTCTGCTAAATTTAATTACTATGAATGAATCAAAGGAAAGTGCAACTGTGGAGTGGAAAGAGAGAAACAGTTTCGGTTTGACTTTGAATGGGATTCATTAAAATGAATGGAATCAAGTGATATGAATATATCAGGTGGCTAAACAAAAACAAAAGCAGGAGGAGTGAAAGAAACGGAAGGCTTTCATGGTAATGATAATTTGCGAGTGAGCATTAATGTTCGCTGCATAAGGTTTAATGGGGAATAATGGAGCCTGTGTGCATATGGGTAATGTGGTAATGGTGGCTTTCAGAGTCAAATCATATAATCACGCTGAGGGAAAAAATCTCGTGACTTACATAGACAAATGGCTGTATAGTGTGCATTGTAGTTGGGAAGACAGTGGAGTGTAGCGGGAGTAGTGGGACAAGACAAGAGGCAGGAGTTGGATTTGACTTTGGCGTTGTGGAGGGAACAGGGTTGCTGATAGACACGCAATGAGGGTTGAATACTTGTGGTTTGGCTCACATGCGATAATTTCCATTTCTCAACCCCTAATTATGACAAATACTCGAGCATTAATTAGACAGTGAGCAACACATGTCGTTTGTCAGTCTCGCTTTTTTCCAAACAGTCCTTTTACCACAGTCAGCTAACAAGTGAGGGAATTAAAACCAACTTGACTAACCAACACTCTACTGTTTACGGCAGCCATTTCCAACATCCCACACCACTTCCGTACTCACCGGTTTACAATTTGCATAAATCTGTATCACCTTTCCAAACCAAGCTGAGCACAGTCTAAATACCCACAAACCTCACACACCGAGTTCCACGTAGCATCGGGATGGGATGAAGGGAGCGAGTGTTTGCACTGGCAAGTGAAGAAGTTGGTATTGGTATTGGCAAGATATATGGCCAGACCATATCGTTATTGATGAAATTACCCAGTCAACTTTCAGTTAAATGGAGAAATGAGTATGAGGCGAAAAGGGAAGGCGAAAGCTCGGTGGCGTTGGCGTTGACGTTTGCACTGGTAACCCTTGCGTTTGTTGCTCCTATTAGGAGGCACTTGTATAAAGCTACTCCGACTGCTGTTGATTTAATTTACGTGTAGTCTAAGGATTCAAGATGAATTTCTGTGGAAAACTTCAAGATTATCTTGCAGCCTAATATTTTCTCTATAAGACAAGTCAAGGATAATTTATATGCTCAAGTGGAAGTTAAACACAGAGGGAGAGAGAGGATAGTTTAATAGAGAGTGCCATGCGCCCGAGACATGTATCTGTATAGTGATATGGTCGAGTATTTAAGACACACGTTTGTACAGTATATGTCCATGATGTACATACATTACACTGCTTTACTACTAGACTAGGGCAATGGCTACGACTCCGGCATGGTTTACGGTAGGGAACTACTTGAACTGTCATATTTCGCTTGTTGCGCCTTTAACATATGGCAGATCATTCTTTATTTCATTACACGGTTCTCTCCTTTGTGTTCATAAATTAGGACGCTGTAAAATGCCAGTTTTTTTGCAATCTATTACCACGGCTGTCGTCATCCACAAACTTATGAACTTCCCCTTGTGTGCGTCCTCGTCTGTACATACGAGTTCCCCGCGTGCTCTGTACACTTGCAAGATGCCCGTATCATCGCACCGTATCCGTGTCCGTATCGTCTCCTTGCCTTCTCCTCCCGTGTTATATGCCCACGACAATCACTATGACTATGACTATGACTATGGCTATGGTTGGTGGTTCATTTTCATTTCCATTTTATCGCTGGAAGGCAGCTGGATCACTACTTGAGTCACACCAATTTTTTCTTATAGTCTCCTCCACTATATAGTCCCAAGGCCAATGGAACGCAACGCAAGGAAACCGAGAACGTGTCTTATTGTCATTTCCTATGGAGCTCCTAGCACATAATATTTTCTACGTACATACTAATATGTACACTTCTTGTCCCAACTTTTACGGATATCTGAATTTCTAGGATGGGAGGCAAAGGGTTCTGGTTCTGGTGCTTGTTCTATTGTCCTTCTCCATCCCAATTCCCTGTTAAAGGCAGGACAATTTTGCGTTGGTTTTATATCCCTGTTTGAAATCCTACAAGTGCTGATACTTCCTTTCTCCACCACTTTTACGAGGAAATATAGCACGTCATTTATTACGGATATGTATGATGGAGGAAAGGCAAGTGTTATAGGAGTAGGTATACTTTTACTACGACTCCCATTACTGCCGCAGATACTTGTCTTCCTCAGGACCTACCTCAACCTCAATGATCCTAGGTACTTACTCAAGCTCACACGAACCTTCCACCGGCATACACATCCAGTCTAAAAGTTGAGCGTCAAAATAAATGGCCACTGACAGTTACATACGTCAGCCACTGAGTTGCTCATTCCGATTATAAATGTCCGCTCTCATATATACAACAGGCAGACAGACGGACAGATCTCGGTATTCCTCTATTTCTCTCTGGCTAGGCTTCCGCACTACTCACTTACCTTCCTTGATGCTTATGAATCATGCGGATAAACAAGTGCACAGGCATCCACATGGCAAGTTCTCGCTGGAGAAATACAGGGCAGGTTTGATGTGACACCTTTTGTTACACTGAATAATGACACGGACTCCTGCCTGTGTCAACGGCTCCCTGTATACCCATGCCTAAGACATTCATTGCGCATGGAGGTGGTAACTGTTGCACGGCGATCGGCAATGCATGAGACAGTCATCTCTACGTCCCGTTCCCATCCCGTCGCACTTTTATTATAGATTGATACGGGTCCATTCAGCACCACACACTACACTCTCCAGCACTCTGTGATGGCCTGTCATGGAACACAAACAGTGAAATGGGAGTCGTAAAATTTTTATAACTTTTTATATTATGTGAATTACAAATGCTTACTTGTTAGTCCACTGACGTTTAGCTTTACTTTTATGCTCATGTCTTCTGTTATTCTTGTGATTTGGGATGTGAGGATTGAACTGAAAGGCGGTGGGTGTATCTTTTGATCCATAGTCGCATTCTCTTCCATCTAAGCTTGTACAAAGTCCGCGATGCGAGGAAATGGAGATAAGAAATTTTGCCAGACCAGAGTATCATATCTGCGCTTGCATTCCATTCAAAAGCATGGACTGTGCTCTGGCTCGCCTCGACACATTGTGGGTGTGGGTCCAAGTTAAAGCCTTCGAAAGTGTTAGCACTTCATTAATCTTTGACATGTCTGCTTTTTCTCATTATGACATTGAACATGGTGAATGGATGCAAGTGGGAATAGTGTGCAGGCAGACAGGCAGGTCTTTGCTTCATCTTATTCCAGAGCGTATCGCAGATATCTGTGCAATGCACGAGACTATCCGAGTCAATGGCTCACATAACCATAGTAGACTTCCCCGAAGCCAAAGCCATCTTCTTAACTTTGCTTGGCTCTTCATCCCGTTGACCCTTTCATGTTTTGTTGGGAGCAGGAGTCGGACTTGGACTCGGTCTCCGTGTAAACATCGAGATGGGCAACTTACACTGGATACTTGACATGGTTGCAGCTAAACCTTGGGATAAAGCTATGTCAAATTTTCGAGATTGTAGATTGTAGATATTTAGGATTATCTGCGGAAAGCATAGAGCGTGAGAATGGAGCGCCTAAGTATAGGGGAGAAGTGATCTTAAACACTTTAATGGGCTTCGTAATACTCACCGAGTACATGGGTATTATCTAGTCAGCGTCAGCTTTAACATCAGCGTCCTTTTGTTTGTACTTGCTGCTCAAAACTCCTCAATGAATTAAATCCTTGGTAAAAACCAAGTTAACAAAGCTGCGTCTGTTTAACTTAACCAACTTTTCCATTGAAACAGAAAATAAATAATAATATTCTAGCACAAGGACTCGAGTGAAGCATGAACACGCAGACACCATCCACCAGTCTATACCGTTTTATTATTGTTTCCATTTTGATTAATTGCTGGTTTCCGGAACCAGGTCACTCATCGAATTTCACTCAGCGTCAAACATTTCAAAATTTTCTTGTCTCCAATTTCCCTTCTACAGGATCTCTGGGACACTTACGTTAGCATTCCTTCCACTTCCCCTGTAAAGAAAAATAAAATAGAAAACAAGAAGCTGGAGTAAGAAAATATTTAAATTCCACTAGAAGGAACAATTATCCAGAAGCTACAAATAAAAAGCGAAAGGAAAGTTTGGTGAATGGAATTGGAATATGGTGAGCATTGCAAGAGAATCGCAAACGCTAGAATTATCTTTCTTTCTTTCTTTCTTCATGAATCGAAAAGTTTGAAAAACTAAAGCTACAACTTTCTACTCTATAGTAGTTGAAGGGAAGTTGGAAAAAAGTGGAAAAATAGAAAAGGCTGATGGTGACGACAAGACAAGGACAACAACAGTTAGTCAAGTGTAGCTTGAGATAGACATGGAGTAGTGTATACATACAAGTATGAAATGGCCGGCCAGAAAAGTTTTCAAAGAATAGAAAACGTTGCAATAGCTAGAAGTAGTTTTGCACAATGCTTCAGGGAGATTCGATAGATAGATAAATATATGGAAAGGAGATAGTGTGGCCCAGAGTACAGAATAATATTATCTCGGTGTGTGTGTGTGCATTGAAAAAGTATTTACTTGCGTCTGCCACCGCAGCAGAGTCTCTACATAGTAGTTCTAGTCCTCTGGGTGCATTCCAGTCTGTCACGGAGTCTGTGAAAAGAATGGGAGAGAGCGAGAGAGAGAAGAGAATAGAAGAGTCAGCGTCTGCTCAAGTAGAAAAGAATAAGAATAAAATGTAATCATATCTTGTGCAGTTAATGTAATGTGTGTAATGTGTAATGATGATAGAAATATGGCCACGGCTATAGAGAATGGGCAAGAAGAGAAAGCTTTGAATGCAATGGCTCACCTATCTCTCCACATATAGGAAGGAGTAGTGCAACGACAACGACAGTAGCAGGGGCAATGGCACAGTACAGCATTGAATGCAACGTAAGACAGTGTAGTAATGCAATGCAATGGAAGCAAATGAAATGAAATGAAATGAAACGAAATGAAATGAAGAAGACTTAAAGAAAGGAAACAAAACGATAAAAACTTTTTCTCATTAACGATATAAGTTTGTGTTTGAGTTGGGAATAAATGAATTCGAGGCGCCTTCATATTATTATCATTACAGATACACAGATATGATGCTCCGGCCTTTACTTTCGCCTCCTCCAAGTCTTTCCCATTGTCTCCGCTCTCGTCTTCGTCTTCGTCTTCGTCTCCATCCTCATCCTCGTCTTTCCTTCCAACTTGCACAATCAGCTCTCGTCCCCGTTTCCCTCTTTTCTTTTCAAAATGCCTACACAGCAGAGAACAAGTGTAACTCTTTGAATTCCAATTCCTCCAACCAGAGATATTCGCTCTTTATTTTATTTTTCTCAACAAAACAAATTCTGTTTGTCTACTGTCTGTTTGTCTGGCAAGTAGTTCAGCGAGGAGGTGAGCATACACAGAGACAATGCTCCCCTCCCTCTCTATAGATTAGGTACGTGCACAACTATTTCATATTCTATTCTCAAACTGCACAGCACAAACTTTGAACCGAGCCGAAGCCAAAGCCAATTCAGAACCAAAAGGAAACTTGCATGGAAAAAGTTAAAAGAAAATCATTGGATATGAGCATACCTTAATGTGCATACATAGGTAGTTAGTGTGGAAGATACCTACTATAGGTGTATGCATTAAGAGACTTTGATGTTGACGAAGCTCCTGGTAAAAGATAATAGAAGCATTTCCCTGTCGTCAACACATCCCACCTTGTTTCCCATCTCACATGTGAGTGCCAATCAACCGAGTATTCCTCAATCGTAAATAAATCAGAATGACAGACGACAACTTGGATTCCATGCGAAAGTCAATTCTAAAAGTAAATTTTTAAGACGTGGCAATAAGCACGGTAGAGGAACGCTGAGCACGGAGAAAGAAAACAGAAAGAAAGAAAGAAGGATGAAAAGGAAAAAAGGTGACAAGCTTAAATTATTTGAGCGTTCTAAACTCTGCTCCAAAACCGATTCCGATATAGCAGGGCAATCGAGAAACCAATCTTGAGATGCTGGAGTGAGAGTAGGGGAAAAAAGTTTGCTTGTTTTGCATCCACTTGGCTTTGGTTTCGGTGTGACTTT
>JAAXYX010005835.1:0-10422 GCA_036851915.1 Ptenothrix huangshanensis
GGGGGGGGGGGCTATAGCCTCTTAGCCCCCCCCCTTGGATCCGCAGCTGCAAACCGGCGTACATCCATATTTTATTAAAATCAAAGTAGCGTAAATCCAAAAATCCCTAAAAGCCGAATGGCGCGCTTGTCAGTTTCAGTTTTACTTTGCGGCAGTTTGCGGCGTCACTTAGGGATTTTTGAATTTGCATCGCTTTGCTTTGTGGGTTTAGGTCTGCGTGACCAACGCTCAGTTACGATACTGCTACAACTACTAACTTTATGCAAACTTTTACAGCATTTCCACACAGCAAGAATTTGCTTCCCAGGATAGTCGGAGGAGTAGAAGCAAAGGTGGGGGAACTTCCTCATCAAATCTCATTGCAGTACTTGGGTAAACATATGTGCGGTGGGTCAATCCTGAATGAGAATTGGGTCATCACTGCTGGTCACTGTGTTGTCTTTGACCCCCTACCCCTTCTCTCAGTCCGTGCTGGAGTTCACAATGTTGATTTCCCGGACGAAGATCCTTTGCCCTTGTCTCAGGTGGTGCGTGTTGCAAGAAAAATTGTTCATAGACGTTACAATGACGACACTCTTCTGAATGACATTGCCCTCTTGCAATTAGCCAGTCCGATAGAGCTCGATAAAGCTAATAGAACTGCAGCGATTCCATTGGTACCAACAGGCGTTGAGGTAACAGGAGAAGTCATTGCAAGCGGATGGGGGCGCCTTGAGGATGGTGGAGAGTCACCGTCTAAACTTCGAAAAGTTACTCTTCCCGTTGTAACTGATTCAGTTTGGTGAGCTGCAATACAAATACAACATTAAATTAATTATTTTTTTTAATGCAACTGCTTAATGATTTAGCCGAGAATCGTACGGAGAAAATGATATCGCTGATTCCATGATTTGCGCCGGACTTGCTCAAGGTGGAAAGGACAGTTGTCAAGGTAAGTCCTAAAAATGACTTTTCAAAGCATTTAATGTAGTCGTGATAAAATGCGAAACTAAAATGTTTTTCTATTTCTAGGAGATTCTGGCGGCCCATTGACCACAGTCCTGAATGGCGTCACAACTTTGGCTGGAATCGTCTCATGGGGTGAAGGTTGTGCTGCCCCAAACTATTACGGAGTCTATACTGAAATCTCTTATTTCAACGACTGGATTGCTCAACAGCTTGCCTGTTATTAGCAAAAACTCATTATTTCATTATTTACTTCAAATTATAATTGGGTACTTCGTCTCAATTCATTGCAATATTTTTTGCAGTGGGTAACATCATCATCATCTGTGCTCCTAAACAGCATTATTTTATTTTGCATATCATCAAAATGACCTAAATCCGAATTCTGCTAATACTAATATGAACTGAATCCTCAAGGGGCTGGAAGCAAAATGACCTGAACCTGAACCCATATTTAAACTAATGTACTTGGGTCATTTTGCTTTTAATTAGCTTTGGAGCTAATACTATACTAAGTCATCTTGCCTGCTGAAGCATTTCGATTTAAGTCATTTTGTCTATTCACCGACGATATGCCGTCGTTGAAGAAGAGGTAAACCATGTTACAATTTTCATTACACGCAAGCAACGAACTCCATATAACGTACTAAAAAATTGACTTTGTATAAGAATAAAAAAAGCTTGAATTTATAACATCAATCCTGAATCCAGTAAACTGCTTTATTCATAAATAAACTCACTTGAAATCAAGGAAATGAAGTTATTAAAACAAGTTCTTAAACCAAGTACTTAATTAAAACTGGAGATAACACATGGATGTGCCAAGCAAGTGCGTACAGCGTACGCTATGTGCTCCTACAACTTATCCTGTATGAAAATCATTGCATATACATAATTCTAATCCTCATCATGTCATCATCCTGTATATAATTACATGTTGGCACCTGTTAATTACATAATTATACCTACAGACTATCAAGATAGCACTTTACCTGTACTTGTGTGATCTAGATTATGACAACGTTTGTTGAAACGTTTGGCTTTTGACACTGACGAGATATAAAAACAAAACGCTTCATACGTATAATTATATCATATCGTGAGCTGTATCAACATCAACTATAACCGGGATTGCATGCCACTTTATCTTCAACAGAAATAATTATGCCATTCCACTTACGCATAATTATATCAAAATAATATCATACTTATCTGCTTACAAATTACAAGATTATAATTAATTCAATATGCATTGCTTATCCTTCGCAGTGATAGTTGATGCTGAAGCTGATACTGTCTCAAGTATCTCGAAACAAGGGATAAAAGCCTGAATTTTACGCTTCTCCAATTTTAAATCAGTACAGTAGTTATTACTTATTACTTCCCGTCCCGTACCACAGAGCCCAGCAATCCCGCGCAATTTGTATCCACCATGGAACAACTCTTAGTTTGTGTACTTCTTCTGGGTCTTGGTTTTACTCGTCAGACTTCTGGTAAGTCAACTGAAACTTGAAGTCATAAATTCGTTAATTATGTGTAATGTGTACTACCAAATCGTTGTTTATCCAATTACCTAGGTTTTTTGTAATTAAGTCATCATTAACTTATTGAAACTTGCAGCATTTCCAAGTTCAAGTTCCAATGATTTCCATCCGGAAATAGTGGGGGGAGATACTGCAGAAGTGGGTGAACGTCCATTTCAAATCTCTCTCAAGTACTACGGACGAAATGGGCCTCACATTTGNGTACTACCAAATCGTTGTTTATCCAATTACCTAGGTTTTTTGTAATTAAGTCATCATTAACTTATTGAAACTTGCAGCATTTCCAAGTTCAAGTTCCAATGATTTCCATCCGGAAATAGTGGGGGGAGACACTGCAGAAGTGGGTGAACGTCCATTTCAAATCTCTCTCAAGTACTACGGACGAAATGGGCCACACATTTGTGGTGGGTCAATTCTGAATGAGAACTGGATAGTTACCGCCGCTCATTGTGCCGTCATTGATAAATACTACGGTTTCGCGGTGCAAGCTGAGAGTTCACAACGTTCATCATGTCGAGGACAATCCCCTTCCGTTGCCCCAATTGGTCGACGTCAGTCAACTCATCATTCACGAAAGTTATGATAAACCGCCCAGAGCTCATGATATTGCCCTGGTCAAGTTAGCAACTTCTTTAGTTCTCAGCAAGGAAAATCGTACTGCAGCAATTCCTTGGGCTAAGAAAGGAACGGTTGTTACTGGAGATGCTATTGTCAGTGGCTGGGGAAGGTTAAAGTCTAACGGACTCAAACCAGCCCAACTCCAAAAAGTCACTGTGCCCATTGTTTCCGACAAAGTTTGGTGAGTCACAATTAGAAGTTGCAAGAAATACGATTATTTTAATCCTTGTAATGTATGTCATAAGTAACTGTCAAATCATTTTTCTCAATTTAGCCTCGAAGCCTTCGGAGATTACATTGTGGAGTCAAATATTTGTGCGGGTGATGCCGATGGTCGGACTGACAGCTGCCAAGGTGCTTTGATTTCGTTTCTGTTTCGTTAATTAATCATATTATTATACTTACTTGTACGTCGCATACTGAACTCCAAGCTTAGAAAATTAGAAAATAAGCTCGCGTTTTACACTATTTTTTTTAATTTATAGCTAGTTCCATATCAGTGATATTGGTAGGACTGCATTATTTTACCGGTTAGTAGTATAAGTATGCATTCACAAAAAAAAATTTACGGAGAAAGTATAACATTTTGCCGAATTTTGCAAGAGAAAGTTTCTGCAATACTTCTGTGTAATTAATAATTTATTATCTCGGAACCCTGAGCAGAATTTATTGAATTATTAACCGAATCCCGTACACTAATTTTTACAAAGAAATCGATTTTCGAAGATCTTATCGGTATACATACATTTCTTTTAATCTTTCTTTTTTCTACAGGTGACTCTGGCGGCCCACTGACATCTGTCATCGATGGTGTAACCACTCTGGTTGGAATTGTATCCTGGGGAGAGAAATGTGCTACTCCCGGTTATTATGGTGTCTATGCCGAAGTATCTCATTATGACGACTGGATTACTGAAAACCTTGCCAAATACTCGTGAAAATTCAGTGTCTACTTCCCAAATGATTCATTTGTTATTTACATTTTGATTTTGTTTTCCCACCATTTTAAACTGCAACAGTTACATAGAAAGAGGTAATTACTTACACAAATAAACAAAAACGAATACTGTTTTATTTTCACCTATTATTGTGAAAGCGTTGCATTTTCGTCCCATTTAAAAATTCCCATAAAAAGCAGCAGATACATTTATTTACCTTTTTTCAGCTTTTAATAATTTAATTCATTTTATGAGGAAGGTGCAAAAAATAACATCTTGTTGCAATTTGTCAACTTATTTTCACACCCATTCCGAATCCAAAATCAAGATACACTTTATTCTCCAGTAAATTATTTTCACACTGCATGAAGTCACATAAGAAAGGGATGAATAACAGAATCAGAAACAGAATTACGTCGAAAATGTATTACTATTTGCTTCTCAAATTCACACGCTTGAAAGACAAAGTCAAAAGTGAGTGATATTGATATTGCAATTTTTTAAGGAAACGCAGTAAGGATAGGTATACACTCACGTGGAAAAAGTAAGAGCATTTTCCGCATCCCACAATAATATTGTCACGTACACAAGTGACGGCAAAAAAACTCGTTCAAGTTAAACGTACAAAAAACAACGTTATTTTTTCCGTTATTTTATGTGTGTTTGTGGTAAGATCGAGCAGTAGATCGTACAAAGCTTATCGTTAACTATTACATATTTAACAGCGTCCTCGTCATCGCCATCACCATCAAATATACTTAACTAAATACCTACATACACACTTATCGTTAGTATGACTGACAACCGAACGGAACTAAACCTGACTGTACTGTTTCTGTGATAGCCGCTACAATAAATCCACATGACACAAGTATAAAAATATTTGACAAATTTGCATATAATGGCATAATCGACGTGGACACCAAAGCAACTGAGATAATTTCACTTTATTCATTTGTTTTGGTTTAATGACACTCACGGGGGTACATGGGAAAAAAGGATAAGACAAGACGCAGGAGTTCTATATTTTAAAAAAATCAGACTACACACTTCTAACCATAAGTACAATACTAGACTAGTGAGATACATTCGAAGCTACTCTTACATCTATTTAGGTACCTACTTCATGTACCAAACCACGCATTACTAGTCACTAGTGAAACATTTAAAAACTTTACATTAATAAATTGAACTAATAAAAACTACGACATAATCCTCAATTAATAAAACTTTTTTTTAATTTCCCCAAATGCGCATAAGTAACGTCAAGAATTGCATTTTTACTTTTTATTGCAGGAACATTTAGGAACCAGCTCATACAGAAAGACTACACTAGTGTGTCCTGACTTGGCCTGTCACACCCGCAGCTATGCAATATACATTTTTTACGACTATAATAATACGCATTAACGCATTCATTCATATAATACTTCATACTTTCCTGCTGCTACGTGAGACAAGTCACATTAGATTATATGCTCTACCTCCTTATTCTCTGCCCAGTATTGCTAACTGCAAATAATGACATTAATATAAGAAGTCTCGTTGAAAGCATTTCATGTCCATAGTCCACATACAAACAAAATTCTTACTTAGAATCTTCATAATTGCGGATAATACATATCACATCCGTATTTGCAATGCTGCAATTTGTCTTTTAAATGCTGGGGTAGGACGTAGGACTTGCCTTGCAACTATGATCAAATCGTGGAAAAAAGGTGAAACAAAAAACCTAAATAAATAATTATTGTTATGAAACAGATTAGGAGCAGCTGATCTTTTACTCTGCCTTCGGTTTAATAACGATGGCGACAAAGCGAAGACGGATATTCTACAACTCTACTGTTTTTCCACGCGTAATAAAATAAAGAAAAAGACCAAAACATTAAAAATCATGTAGTAGATTTGTTGTCTTTCGTCGTCGTCGTTGTCGTTATCGTTGCCTTGCTTTGCTTTAGTGGAAAAAACTAATGCTGAACGTGGTCAGAATTAATAAAATATGAATTTTCTGCAAATCTGCTGCATATCTCTATTCTTTTTTGCAGCATTTAATATGTCTGTTACTGTAAACTATAGCGGTGAGATTCTTGCGAATGAAATTACCTTAACTTGATCACTTATCTGTGTGCTCTATTGTATTGTACTGTATTAACTACCATGTTTCGTTTCCTACATTATTAAAGATCAGGGCAGCGGAATCCAATGCATTTTATCATTGACGGTATTTATGTATCTTCGTTGTTGAGGCAGTTTGTCGAAATCGAAATCGAAGCGAAAAGGAGAAACAAGTGAATACTGGCCACATACTTATGACGAACTTATGGTTGAACGCATTGGCAGTCATCTATTAGTCAAACTCAAAGGCAAAGGTAATAAGGCAATAGGTAAACCAAAGCCAACTAATCGTTAGCAGGTAAGTCAAGCCATCGCATTGCATCGCATCGCATCGTAAGTTCATTTCCTTTTTCCTCTAAAATGAAAAAAAAGAACGGACATTGTTTCAACCATACAAGATTAACGTGCTATACACTATATCTTCTACACAGTCTACAGCTACTGTGATTATTACCATTTTTTGTATAACCATAATAATCGTACGTCGTAATTACCTCTTTTGCTGCAACTCTGAATGCATGTCTTACATAGAGGTATTGTTATCACTATCACTATTGCTTTGCTATAGACGTTATTGCTCTTGTTTTCATTATTACATCTTGTCTTGTCTTGAGTCTTGTCTGGGAGCGATGCGGAGCAGGAGGCAAGGGACCCAGCAAAAAAAACAAACTAATAATAATTATTCATTGTGCACACCAAACCAACTCCAACACCAACTATTATACACACAAAGCTATAAATTATTTTGAGCATTTAGCATTTAAAATGGAGAATCTAGACTCAACTTTCATTTTCCTTTGGTTAATCCTTAAGGAGACTTGAATTGACTCGACCGAACAAGATAAGATGGAAGAAGCTAAAGGCCATTTGCAAATAAATTGTAGCAGCATATGTAGCAGTGGTTTGATTTCGACTTCTGTTCCCTACAAGGGCTGAAAATGAAAATCAAAAACAACAACATTAACAACTTTGCTGAAGAGTAGAATTGAAGCTGTTTTAATTACTCGTGCGAGTTAATTGACTGGATAAAATTGGACTGAATCTCACATCGCATCGAAACCCAACGCATCGCATCGCATCGAAACGCCTGATAATAATATTTTTCTTTTAATAACCCTCAAGTAAGACTGAAGTAAGAGTGAGGCATATAGTTATTATGTGTAAAATCAACGGAAAGATGAAAATTGTAAAAAATGGTTTCAAAATTATAGCATTCATTCACACAACCATAGCCATAGCCCATAGCATCAATCAGGAATCTGAATCATAACCACAATCATGATTCTGATTTCACTACCAAACTACAAACTCTTCCGTTATGAACGATGTTAATACCTACGCCGTATTAATAATGGTTTCTACCAAATTATTATTTAATTTAATAAGTGGAATCGCTTAAAAGCTTTTAAAACTTGAGAATTTTATCTTAATTAACTCTGTTCATGTCTTGACTACATCCGTCATAGAGCATTAACTAGGTAAAATATTACCTAGAGTGTAGAGTACAGGTCCTCAGTTCATTTTCAAGTGTATCCTTCTTGTTTTTACTATCATTTGCTTGCACAATTCTATCTTTAAGGCATAGTAGATGAACGATTTTGTACTTGTAATTATATTTAAGACGTTTCGAACACAGATAGTGCAAAACAAAGCAGAGAGTCGTCTGAATTGCCAACACTAATAGACAGAAATGTCCAATAGTGACTTGGTCATCGACGTGGATTGTAGATATCTAATAAAACAAAAGTTGTGATTATGACATGAAAGGTAATTACTTGCAAGAAAAGTCATTAAGAGCTCGAAGAATGTAAAAAAAGGTAAATGAGTAAATATTAAGTAGTTGATAGAGTTTAATTGGATGGACGATGCGATGCAATGCAATGAAATGCAATGTAGTGGGTCCTATACTTTACTTGTTCTCTTTTGTCTTGATGGTGTTACCTATTACTGATTACTCCTGCTTATTGCTGTACTGACGATTTAATTTTAAATTATATTATTATCCTCCTTTTTCCCAAGCTCGAACTGTAATTGTAAAGCGTGACTACTTGTCAATATAAAGGTATGCAAGAATATAACGTATAGTATACATATGTACGTTGCAATGCTTACTGCTCTGGTTATTATTCCACGAGGCAGTCGATTCATTCTGTGACTGTGAGATTGCCCTCATGTTGTTTTCTTATATTGTGAATTGTGAAGTATTGTCCTTTGGTAGTTTACTTTGCTTTGATTTGCTTTACTGGCCTGCCGGATGGAATGAATAAAGAAAATACTAATGTCTGTATAAACGTTTAAGTGGTGCACTCACTGCACTCATAATCAAAATGACAATTAGAAAAATGCATTGTACAATTAATTATAAGGTAAGTACCTGCCTAAGTGCACTAATGGGATATCTGTAGGTACTAAGGATAAGTAGACTAGTCACAAGTGCAATTTTTCCAAATTCAGATCCCAGTTAAAGCCTGTTAGACTTGGTTTGGTTTGGTGTTGTTCCTGTCTTGAATGCTGTATTGGTAAAAGCTTGTTGTTGTTCAACCTGCCCGGCGGTTATGGATTTATAGAAACAAACAGCTGATGCTGCTGATGATGATGAGAGTAGCTGACGCGACTTGTGCGTGGAATCGAAATGTAGCGAATGGGAACAGAAATACTAATACGGTAATAAGTACACTGAAAAAACTGAAGAATCTTAAAACAAGGAAAAATGCATCAAAAATGATTCATACTTAATTGTTTAGCATAATAAGGAGCTCAGTTAGAATGCATCTTAGGTGCAGCACAAACGTAATAAAACGTATCTTGGAGTGTGAGACATGGTTTTCAAAAACGTCCAATTTTTTAATTTGCACTCTTTGAAAAGTTGTTTTTTTACGTTTTTTGAAAACATGTATTTTTGTATTTTTACGCTTTTTGAAAACATGCATTTTTGTATTTTACGTTTTTTGAAAAAGGGTGTTTTTTCATTTCTTACTTTTTTTGAAAACATGCATTTTTGTATTTTTATGTTTTTTGAAAAAGGATTTTTTTTGCTTTTTGCTTTTTTTGAAAGTGTTCAATTTTTTTTTACTACAATTTCTCTTCTTGAAAACGTGTTCCTTTATTTTAAGCTTTTTTTAAAACATCTAGTTTTTATTTTAACGGCTTTTCAAAACGCCTATTTTTTCATTTTTAGAGGGTTTTTCAAAGCGACAATTTTTTATTGTGCTGTTTTTGACAACTTCCTATTTTGTCTGTTTTTATAACATTTTAACATGTCTTGTTTGTTGTTTATTTTTATACATTTATTCAAAATTCTGGTTTCTTTTTTGACGTACTACGTATTAGAAGCGCATCTTAAACGGCGAGATGCGCTTTAGATACATTTTCAATGCGCTTTAGGTACTTTATACAAGTTTAGATTACAAGATTTAAAGACTTTAGGCTAACTACATTGATAATTATTACGCTAAATGCAAATATGTTTTTGCCGTTTTGGATGAACGAGTTTTTATAGTGTAGTCTCGAATTCACTGGCTACGGAAAGGAAAAGTTACATTTTTATTTTAATAGATAATCAATAGGCAGCCAAGGGAAGTCAGTGTGCTAATAAACTATAACGGTAACTAATAAACCAAACCAAAGTAAAGCAATGCACAAGTACTTAATTCTAGTTCTGGTTCTGAATATCACTCACTAGTCAGTGGTCAAACACAAATTCCTGCTATAGCAAATTAGTATACTGATTGACGATTCATGATTCACGATGAGATGTATGTGTAGTCCCCCTCAAAAAATTAATGAATTTGAATTTAGATTTAATCGCCAATTATAGTGGTTTAATCACTAAACTTGTGTTTTCACTTTCGCTAGGGCAGTGCAGTGTGGTATGCACGTAGGCGTGGGCCTAATTTACAACCTACAAATACAAATGGGCATAGGCGAGTAAATAAGTAAGAACAAATAATAAAGTCGTGGCTGTGGCTGGGTTAAACTTCATACTCATACTATAGCAGATGTTGTAGGTATATGGGAAGTTGGGTATACGTATATGCAGGTAGTTATACATTTTTTGCCTCTTCCGTAGCGATATGCAAAGTAATTGCCTAATTTTAAAATTAAACCCTCAAAAATTAATGACAGGAGAGAAATATTTGCGTAAGGTACATAAATTAAACTAGATTATTCTAATCTGAGCTTGCAATTAAGCAAGATCTAGTAATTATGTACTTGGTTGCTTAAGGTATAAAGTGGTATAGAGTTATTTGGATCACAAAAAT
>JAAXYX010005836.1:0-10421 GCA_036851915.1 Ptenothrix huangshanensis
TATGCACATAACAAATCTAAGGTTGTTCCCCCTGAAGGTTTTCCGTTCCGCGACCCTTGGTAGGCACGTTTTTTTGAAGATATAGTAATCCTTTTTACAGGTGTGTTAAGGGCAATCTAAAGATAATCTTAGGGAAGATTTTAAATATGTTGATTCCATTATGTATTACAGGAGTTTTTTTTGGTTGAAAAGTTATGAGGTCAAATTCGTCTACTTTGTTATTTTGATACAAGGTGGCTTCGATTCAAAATTAAATTCTCTATAGAAAGCGATAGCTAGTACATATTAAATGCTAGAACTTTTTAGCATCTTTGTGCGGATAAACTTAACTAGTGCATGTTACTTAAATAGAAAGTCCCACGATTTTTTCGACGTCTATCATTTATTATTCACACTATTTTCTACATACAAATGTAATCAATATTTTTCCTTACCATAAATAAGATTGTTAGTATATTAGATGGTGGAACAGTGGCTTAATAAAGTTATTCACTAGGAAACTTTACATTACAGAATGTCTTTGATTTATGCGATCTTCCATAAGCATGAACGCAATCAAGTACCAAAATCTTGCTCTATATCCACGCTCTCAAATCATACATTTCAGATCTAGGTAGGCAATAAAGAAAATTGAGATTTATTGATTAAATTATTAATATGCAATTATAATTGAGACCTGTGTTTTCAGCTAATCAAGTTAACCTGAAACCTAAACTAGGTACACTATTAGACACTATTTTTGACGCTTTTTAAAGGGTGAAACCCGGTGGATTATACATAAATGTCGTTGTCCTTTGTAGTTTTGGAGAACTGTTAATATTGTGCGGTCGAGATTTTTTTTATACAAATTGTTAAAGTGTAGAAGTATAACCAACAACAGATCTATCGAGTTTTCCACTAATAGTAATATTCACAACAGTAAAAATCTTCAATGTACAGTGACGTTTACAGGCGAGGTTCACATAGGACATATAGGATAGCATACGCATAAAATATGTCTAAAATTTGGTATGTACAGGCGTGAGCAAAACAACTTTAATTTATGTAATTAATCTTAAAAGTCATAAATGATCTACGATTAATAGAATCATTTATTTTGTTCTTGCCGTGTCATCGCCTAGCGGCAGACTATTTTATATAACGTTAATTGCAGTATATTTTTGCCTTCTCTCTACATATATATACTACAAAAGTACGCATTCACACGATCCACAGCTGTGAAATCGAAGTAGATAATGTGATTTAGTTGATTTAAAGATTGCTTTAAGTAAAACTAATAAGGGGCATACATTAACATTGTACATATAGATCAAGAATAGGTTCAAACGGAAACGGAGGTACGATACTATGGGTAAATAGAAGTAATTCAACACTCCACGCTTAGTATACAAAAACTCAATGTCAACGTCAACGTCAACACATATTGATTCATTCCTATTATATTGGTCCAACTAAAGGAACATACATAAATAGCATACTATGTAAACAACGTTACCCCACGATTCTACGAGACGGAATTATCATCAAAATTGTAAAAATCGTTGTAAGGGCAAATAGTTGCCAATAATCAACTATGAGAATAAATTATTATTTAGAGCAATTCAGTGGTTATCAACGCACTGCAGCTACAAATATGTAAAAATCATGCACTATGATGATGTAAACTTTTTTTAACATTCCGATAGCAGAAGAAAACCAGATGACTTGTAGATGGCGTTGTAAAATTGTAAATATTGGATTATTTATTATTGTCATAATTTCATAATATTAATTATGTGCAATTGTTTCCACGTAATTCGTTACAATTGGAAGTAACTACATACGAAATCCGATGCCATTTGTAAGCCATCGAGTTTTTTCTTAATTATTTTAACAATTTTACAAAAAATCATATTTACCTACCAATATACCTACACCTACATCGACTTCACACCTACTGGGGTATATCTCCAATACCTTATAATTACCATCATTATTACTCTTTACAAACCGAAGAGGCTAAAGCGTTTTTTGATCACTTTCTTAGAAGCCGCTACTCTAGCTGTAATTGTGTATGTATGTTATATGTATACATGACAACGAAGTTACAAACATTTTTATATCTGTAATGGAGCTCGTCGCTCGTCTACTCGTAAATGACTGGCGTACTGACGGGTGTATGTACTTTGTACTGTTGAAGTAAGAAATAAATAGATAACCTGAAAGAACTTCTGACTTCCTGTTAATAATTCCATTGACAATGAACTTATCATGTTAGCATCGACCAACATTAACATACTTCAAATATTCAGTGTTTAAGAAATGAATCGTTTAAGATCAAGCTCAAATTTTATTTAATTCTAGTACTGGGGTATAAATGCTTAATTCGTTGGACTGTGCGTCGTATTTGAATTCGATAAAAAAATTCATTCAAACCCAAACGCTAACGCCGATAAATTATACGAGATTCATCGACAGGTTTGTGGCAATTCATTGCGAACTTCTCGGCATCACACCAAAAATCAAAGTTGCTAACCATTACAACCAGCATTTCGATCATCAGTGCTATTACTTATTACACTTTCTGTATATTAATGAGCATTGGGTCTACTTTTATTTACCATGCTAGGAGGTAGAGGAAGAGGAATACTAGAGCTCCCAGAATAATTACACATTACACAACAGCACCGTTATATAACTATACCCACTGGCATTAGGTGTATATATATGTAGTTCGAATTTAAAAATTCACATTGGCATAAAGGAACTGGATTGAAACATAACAATATGTGACATGAGAAGTGTATTTATTTATTAAAAATTTTTCGTCCTGATTAAAATGGGGACATAAGTAAATAAGTAGGTAGTTGGTAGTTCTGTTCCGGCTGTCATTTATTTCCTATCAGTTACAGTGCATTACAGTACATGAGTACATACATAGTTTCCAGGAGCCACGTTGTTCAAACATATTTCAGCGAAAGAAGCTTTACGTTGCAATCAACGGTCTGCATCTAATAATAATTATATACATATATTTTTGCTGGTTTTTGTAAATTATGTACTTAATTCCCAGAAGAATATAAGTAAAAGTCAAATATTTCATTGTACCTAATAATACAGTACTGTAAAAACCGAGCAACAATACGAGGTCGTTATTTGTTTTCTTTTGGTACTCTTATTTTGTTACAGTAGTAATTATATCACATTAGTCCAATTAAAATTCGATTCCAAGCGGTTTAGTGAGGCTCACATGATTTAAGCACACAATTATTTTGAATGACTGGCAATTTATTGCTATGATTAACTTCCTTGTACGTCATTGTATTGGCATTAAAGACGCTGCACTTTATTTTTCTGCAGAATACTCATTAATGCGAAAAGTATTGGAATAACCGATAGTCGTCTTTTTATATTACCTTTAATTATTATATTGTTTTCAATTTTATATATGTGTACTATCTGAAATAGTTTTTGACGCTGATTCCAAATATGGAATTGGTTATTGGTTTTGGATTTTAGTCGCTCTCTACCACAAGCAAAGGTAATGAACGTCAAAGTTCTTAATTTGCCAATTTTTTTAGTGGCATGTACGTAGGTGCGTTAAAAATAAAAGTTAAAATGTAACATAATTGTTTTTCAACTTGACATAGCCTATCCGATAGAGCTTTTTGGGCTGATTTTGTGACCAAAAACCAATTAAATATTTGGAATCAGAATCAAAAACTCTATCATATATGATATAAAAAATTGAAATACAGTACAGTACCTAAGTATGTAAAGGTAATACTTTCCTTTATTAGATACAAATTGAGTGTAAAGCAAACCACGTGTGCCCCTTCAAATCTTATAGAAATTACAACGTGTTAGATTCTAGCTAGTTACGTACACATGATCATCTTCGTCCGTATTAGGTGTCAGCTTCCATTCTATTCCTACCTTTTTGAATTAGAAGCGCTGAATACTTTTACTGATGACGATTAAAATATTACAAGTGAGTTAAGCAAGGATTGGTTAAGGGCTTTAATGGGTTGGTGCAGAAAAGATTCCCGTAATAATGTAATCGCATTTCTACAGTCTATAGTCCTTCGAAGCCCCAGCTTAAACTCAGTTCTAATCTACTCTACTTACTCTACTACCCTCACTATAGACTACTCACTCTGACTCTGGTCCAGTCCATCATATATTCTATTTCTTCATCAGTATCATCAGCATCATCAGTTTCAACTTTCGACTTGAGACGTAGACGTAACACTTGTTCTCGTTCCATCCTGCAGACTGCACATGAAGAACACATACAAGTGAAAGCAATACAGCGTGCAGATTGCAGAATGGCTTTTGTTCGTCGAACCTTCCAGAATTCTACGCATGCATGCCTGCATCCACTCATTTACTACGCTACTTACATGTTAACACTTGTACATACCTAAAGCGGAAAAAAGGTTAAATGTGCATCTACTAGTAATCCACGGTTTAACCAGCTTTTCACATCATATTCACGTTCACATTATGATATTATGACTATGGTTATCGCAGACGACAAACAAAGCACAATCGTTAGTCATAAAATGCAATCATATTTCGACTGTAATGTAACGCTCTCTATCTTGATTTTGATTTCTCGATCGTGTTCATTCACGGTTAGTAAAAAAAATGCTCGACTACGGAACCGAAGCTGGTAAGAAGGAAATGACGTTATGGGTTGTCCCAGCCTTTCAGGTTTTTATGTGTTTTTCAGTCCTCACTGTATGATGCAAAAGAATTCTTGCACGCAAAATAAAGTCTCCACTGCCAAGTTTCACTACCAACCACCATTCTATACCGCCACTGTCTAGCCAACCAGCCAACTTTAACAACCAACTTCTAATAAAACTACATACTAAAGTACGTAACCCCACGTCCGGGTTTTGGTACATAAAAATCTAATCACAAATCAAAATACGGAGAGAAGTTCATTTCAAACATTTCTGTACTCTCCAGTCTCCAATATTGTTTTCAGTTCATAATCGTAAATTCGCAGCACAGCATTAGTCCATGTCCTTAGTGCTCCTCAGTCGGTCCTAGTCCGGGTAAACAAACAGTGTGTACTTAAATAATATAATTTGGGAACATCAAGATCAAAGTGCATTCGCTAATAGGAATTCATTGGAAAGAATAAAGGACGAGAGGACGTCTATTTATTATGTATAATTATATTACAGTGGACCTTAGAGGTTTCAGAACACCCACATTTTCAGTCATCAGTCATTACTACATACATACAACACCGTATTATGCGAAAACCACACTTGACTTGAAGCAAGTTGTACGTGCTACCTGCACTAGCTTTAAGCACTGCCTGGTCCTCGTCTCGTCGGCAGTGGTCGCTTCGCTTTTTTCGCCCAAGTAGAGTAAAGTTTTGGCTCGTGATGAGTAGTACGAGTGTTTGACTTTACATAATGAATGGTTATCGTGACTCGTGTTCATGGAAAAGCATGTCGGTGTGACTAATTTAACAACTAAAAGCAACAGCAACTTAAGCCTAAGCCAAGCGGGACTTGCGACAAAGTGGTGTGGTTTGGAGAGAGGATTTTTTCAGTTTGATAAATAATAATTTTGGTTTTGATTAAGTAGGAAAGTTGGTTGGATTGCGAAGAGGACGTGAGGACATGATATCATGGATGGATGACTGATAATTGAAGGTATTGCTGGGACACTTGAGAGAAGGAGCTGGAAATGGCATGGTTTGGCAGTTGGCATGGGCTTGGATGGTGGGATTGTAGATTGGTTTGGAGTTTAGTGAGGGAAATGCGGTGGACTGGAGATGGGATAGACGGGAATGTTTTAGGCGGGAGGTAGTTGTGGGACGCGTGTGCCTGTGGAGTTGAATGGGCGGCTTGGCTGGGTCGCCGTTCGGTTGGCTGTGTGGACTGGACAAGTGGTGGCTAATGCGGTGGAGGAGGTGTGTGGCTGGACGTATGTACGTGAGTGTGGGAAGAGTGGATGGAGAGTTTCGGGGAGCGGAGGAGCACAGACGGCTCATGATTGTAGCGGAGTGAGACGCTGGAGTTGAGGCAGAGAGAGCTCTTGAACTTGCTTCGCAGATGAGTTGGACTCAGTCGACTGAGGCGCATCAAGGCACAAATCACGCAATCGCAAAAAGTGACGCTCACTTCTCTTTTGTTCGTGGAAAATTTTCCCTACCGCTCAGACTACCCTTTGGTTTTACCTTCTCTCAATGACTCTCTCACTGTCAGCCATACTATTGAGACCTAGTGGATCGGTAATATCAGCTCTCCGTCTCTCCTCAAGTCAAATTCGTTTTTATTCCAAAAACAAAATGCCAGTTAAAGTATACTTTGACGTTGCTGCGGACCAAACCCCGCTTGGACGCATCACCATGGAGGTACGTGGTTTATCACTTTTTTTTGCAATTATTCATTTCATTTCCGTTGTCAAAAGTCAAGTAGTTACCGGCCGGCATGTTGAGGTTAGAGTTAAGAGTGGCATTCATCATCATTCATGTACGGCTAAATTGTTTGCTAGATTCGTGTCCGGTTCTTGATAGGTTATCGTCGTTAGTAATTGGGGAAAACTAGACGGTGGTAAAATGTTACGTGTTTTATTTCATGACTGTTGCGTGTTGTGTGGTGTGTTAATCCCAGTATTTTTAAGTAATTCGGGTTTTGAATCTCACATGGAGTCAAATCAATGTATGCAGGAGCATGGTGTGGTGACTGAAAGTAGAAGTAGATGGTAATAGTAGAGTAGAAGTGCGGCTCGATCGTATAGGAGAGTAGAAGTAGGTGTGTCGTATGGTGAAGCGGCTTGAAGTAGTTACCTATATAGAGAAATGCAATGAATGTTCGACTCTAAGCTGGAGATTAGAGTGATGTAAGATAAGTTTCTTACATGCGATTATCTTGTACCGTTTGAATGATCGGATCTATAATAATTGTAGGAGAATGAGTAATGGTAGACTTCCCAGCGTTGTCTTGGGAGCATAATTACGTAATTCTATGGAAAATGATGAATTGAACAGAAAAAATTGACTTGTCCAACAGCTCCGTGATGATGTCGTCCCCAAGACAGCGGAAAATTTCCGTGCTTTGTGCACCGGTGAGAAGGGATACGGCTACAAGGGAAGTACGTTCCACCGTGTCATTCCCAACTTCATGTGTCAAGGAGGAGACTTCACCAATCACAACGGCACTGGAGGCAAATCTATCTATGGGGAGAAGTTCGCCGATGAAAACTTTAAACTGGCTCACACAGGACCTGGTAATGACAATGACCTTAGGCAGAGTCTAATTGACCTTCAAAAGTTAAAAGTAGCATGTGCTGCCAAGTTTCTAGAATTAAAGGAATTTGAACAGGAGTAACAACTATCTGTTTCGTTTGTAGGAATTTTGTCAATGGCTAATGCTGGACCTGGAACCAACGGATCCCAGTTCTTTTTGACAACTGCCAAAACCTCCTGGTTGGATAATAAGCATGTTGTCTTTGGCTCCGTGGTTGACGGTATGGACGTTGTCAAGAAGGTTGAGGGTTATGGGTCACAGAGCGGAAAGACTTCAAAGAAAATTATTATCACTGACTGTGGTCAACTTTGAAAATACATTTCAGAACTCGTCTCATAAAATGTCAATTTTACCTTTCAATTAATTAGTGAACAATAATGTTTTCATTTTGTGTTTTTGTTGTGGTCTTTACAATTATCGAAAATATAAAGAAATAAATTGGCTCCTAAATCGATTATGAACATTTGCCAGGATTGAAGTTTTAATTTTCTACGTATGCAGTGCTTTGGACAAAAAATTTTCGTTGCAACAACTTACGGTTGTCAGACACAAATGAATTGCCTTATTTAATCATTGCAAGAATTTTTTACAATCATAGTCGTGCGTTTGCGTTACAATAATAATAAGTATGAGATTAAACGGGTGGTTATTTTCCGTAGAATTATTTACTTGTCATGTTATGTCATGACATAATTACAACAAATCGATTGGGACATACTAAAACTACATTATAGTTAGACAGTTTCGTTGAAATACTTAGTCGTAGTTAATGTTAGAGGAATAGTTACAGTATTGTTTGAAGTTGCAAGAAATAGCATCACAATATCTTTATAAATACGAGTAATTCCATTTATATTATTGAAAAGTTTATAATAGCTTTGGCACATGTTCTAATGGAAACGCAATGGTCAAATACTATAAGGAAGTTCCGAAAACGGATAAAACATAATGAAAATTCCTTACGGATTCTGCAATATAAACTTCCATTAACTACATCATTTAATGCAAAAGATAAGTAGTGATAGTCATATTCTAAAGTCAGCGTCTTAAAATTTATACAATACAAAGTAAATAACACGTTTGGTGGAGCAATACAAGTATAACTAAGTGCGTCGGCAAAAACATAATCGGCTCAAACGTGAAAATACCTGAACGTATTACAAAAGAAACTGAGTACCCCTCGGTTACAACCACAGCGGGGAATAACTCCAAACTTTTTAACCTTTCGTTAAGAAAGCACAAAAAGTTAACTAACAAACGGCACACCTGATTGCTATCAGGATAGCTAATTAAGTTCTTCAGAAGCAAAATCAACATGTCTACTCACGCCACCTGGCATTAACCTACACAATACTACATATTAGCAGCTTAAATACTCCGCTGCCAATGCTGCCATGCGATGTAATAGAGCTTCGTCGTATTTAGGCATACGCTTAATGGCTTAATCTGTCTAAAAAAATAATTTCGACATCGAACATAAAGCGCAACAGAACTGCAATGCTCAAAGCACAATTACTTAGCTCAAAACTGGGAAGAAATACTGATAGTTTACTATTGTGTTGAGGGTGAACAAAGGATCACAGCAACATTACTATTCTGAGCCTACGAATTGCAACAAAAAGTATACTACATAATTAGAGCATTTCAGCTTATCAAAAAATATAACTCAGTCAACCAATATGTATTGCAGAATGTAAATTAAAATACTAAGAAGCGCCAGCAGCGAAAGGCGCATTAAAATGCGTTCGCAATAATTAATTAGAAAACTATTTTTTTAAACTAATATAAGTTAAAATTAGTAGTCCATCACTCATTCAACGTTATTCGCACTATACGCCGGTTAGTAATACACCTTGGCTCTATGTAACCAATGCAATGTATTTAATACATGGTTCTGTACATCGACTAGAAAATATTTTAAATAACGATTGAACTTAATAAATCTCTACTCAAAGACTCTCATGACACACGTTCATCCAACCGAATTAAGTGATGCTGGAAATTACGTCGACAGTAAAAAAAACCTTAATATAATGTCATAAGAATAAGTGCATGGTAAATACATAACTGTCATTAGAACTTGATCAACATTAAATAGATAATGATCCAAAATCATGAATTATATTTTATATCACAACTTTTGCTACACTACGACTTCTGCTCAATGACTTCACTGAGGATTTGATCCGATACAAGTAGATTTTGCAACCATCATCATCCTCAATAATTCGTCCAGTGACTGGGGAACAGACAGGAACGCAGCTTCGAATATTTAAATAGTGTTTCTTTCAATTTCACAATTTCTGCACATAAAACGAGGGGATGTCATGGATAAAAACAACCTCATAAACTCCCTCACTTTTTCACGACGAAAATTTGCAAGGTCAGAGTGCTGAAGCTGTACATATGCTGAAGGTATTTGGTACAAAACTGTCAAGGCTTTTACTTCAGTTCCATTGAAAGCAAAAGCAACTGACTCTACCGTTATTAGTTTATTAGTGGGAAGAAAAACGGAATATAAACTCAATATCATTGCGCAGTGTTAAACCAAAAGTTTACATTTAGTGCAGTGTAATTTCATATACTTAATCTGGCATGGAATGAGCTTCAAAAATCGTCCAAAAACTGATGTGGTTTACTTCATGGATATAATTTGCAAAGGTATCCCTCCAAAAAAATTCTGCTGAAGTTATGTACGCACTGTAAAGCTACATATTTAACTTTTGTTGGAATTTGAAGAACTCCGGCCAATACGGAAGCTAAAAGTACACAATAAACATTTTATTTCATATGTAAATTATTAGCGATAGCTACAGATTAATAGAACACAGACATAAAGTTCAATCAGAATTCAAGTAAGTAAATACATAAATACTAAGGGCATATTAGGTCGATTCATTTAATCATTTTGGTGTTATTGCAAGCAACATCAATGTGCAGTGTGACTTATTAGCACAGATGAAAAAATGGTTGATTTAAGATTTCAGTTGTAATTATTACATAGTCATTCGGCTTTGCAGCAATTCATTGTACAAAATTAACTAAACTACAGCATGAAAAACTGCGTATCCTTACATCAAAAGCAAAATATTCAAATAGTAGCCAATGGAGTGATGGCAGTGACGTTTGAAAATAATCAGAATTTGTAATTAAATACTTCTTTTC
>JAAXYX010005837.1:0-10421 GCA_036851915.1 Ptenothrix huangshanensis
GATTTCTCTGGTATGAATTTAAACCATATGAACTCAAGCCATTAGAAGCACAGACAGGCAATCCAATTATATTTTAATAACACTTGCTATAGCAGTGTTGATTTTATGTGCTGGGACAAAGACATACTTCCGTACGATAATGACAACCACTCTAATGTTTTTTTAACCTTTAACAAGTCAATGCTTTTTGAAACACTGCTGCTGAACCCCGAGAAACTTTGAAGAATGGATCTGAAAGAACTTTCTTTTCTATACCAACTAGGTACTCTTTTAAAGTTTCAATAAAAATGGTTTCGCACTAAATTTTGGCCTTCGCTGTTGAAAACCGAATGCCACATTAAATTCTAAAGTGTCATGCATTTGTCGTATGCTTGCACATACGACACCAACTAAAAAAGTGTTCGTAGCATTTAGTTATACTAAATAATAGCGGTAAACCAGATGAAAAGTACTTGAGTTAGCTCATTGTTTACCGTAAGTATTTACTAAAAGGCCTTTACACAATTGCAATTCTGAACGCCCTATATTTGTGACATAAACTCTTTGAGAGAAAGTTGTTGCGAACTGGAAGCAGTAATGACTTTGAGAGCTGTTTCATACAGATTTAAAAAATGCAGGCCACCCAGTAAAGTGCAGAAATAAAATCGAGATAACGCAGCGGTATGGCATAGTAAAACGTCAAGAAGAAGGGCGCCTAGAAGAAGACAGACTACAGTTATGACTCAGTCAAGGGACGTGACACAAATGGCGACGTTAAAATGATCACAACAAAGGAACATCTCAAACCCTGCGCCGTTACCTTCGAATTTGCTTTATAGCAACAATTCAGATGATACCTTCTCACAACAAAACTGTATCATACTTGAAAAACTTATTTGATGGAAAAATGCTGTCGTTGTCGGTGACACTACTGACGAATAGACATATTTACCGCCGCCCATAAATACGTGTCTCATTACAGGTTCCCAGGTTCATTTAAGGCCTTAAAGTACCGGCTTAAAAGTATATTAGTGAGATTTCGTAAACCCTAAATTGGGAACTTCAGCATGAGGTTTCGCAAGACATTGCTGTTTCTTTAGTATTGGAGAAGCTAAACTAATGTGAAACCTTAGTATTGTCAGTTTTACAAATACTTAACTTGTACTTCAGTGACTATTATAAGCCAATAACTCCACACTCTAAAATCCTTTATAGATCTGCGACTATGCCTTATTATATGTATGTACGGGTTTGGTGTATAGATATCTTGGGATAGGCACTTAAATTGTCATTTTTGACATTAGGCTTTCCATGCTTTGGAATGAAGAATGCAATTAAAATGAAATCTCCTTGATCACAAAGGAATTCCGTAAGATTCGGCAGGGTTAAATTTTGCCTGTCTAAAGTCTAAATGGAAGTGCAATTTGTAATCTCTACGTTCCAGTTCTTCACATATTATAAGCCACTATACCAAGGTATCTTATATTTTGTTAGTTGACTTGCATCAATTTGTCCACAGTTGTTACGTTGCTGAAAATATCCGCCAAGCTTACATAAGTTGAATGGATAGACAAATTGGTGGCAATATTCATGAAAAAAGTACTTAAACTCCTTTACAACCTGTAAAGCTAATTTAAAATTCATGAACCATCCTCTATGAACCGCCAATTTAGTTTAAGCAAATGTATCACCAGTCTCTTGGGCTCGATTATTTTCAATTTCACTGTTCTTTTCACCTTCAGCTAGTCCGGTAGAATTTATTGTTGCAAATTATGAAAGAGGATGCCATAATGCAAAATCCTTGTAACTAAGGATTTGATTCAGTAATAAATCAGTTGAAAATTGAAGATAAAATTTCAAGCCATACAATTAAAAACATATTAGAAAAATGTAAATGTTAAATATGTAGTACTTAGAAACAGTTTGTATGCAGAACAAGGAGGGAGTAAAGAATTGGAATCCAGAATTTACAATTTTGTAGTAATAATATTAGGTGTGCGTAATGAGTAACAACACAAGAACCACAACCGTAATCTGCATCAACTGCAGAATTGTAATATGTATCTGCACGCATCAAGAGGAGAGAGAGAGAGAGAGAACAAGGAGGCAAGACAAGACAATTCAAGACTCAAGACAAGACAAGACGAGAGACAATCGCACGTCCTTCCTCATAAAAAAATCGTAGATATAGACTATACATAGGCCGTATATAAATAATTATACAAAAACGATTATAGGTATAAATATAAAGTCATAATAAGGTACGTGTAGTTGGTTTAACTACTAAAGTATTATTGGCAGCTGTGTACATACGCGGGTAATTACACTAAAATTATTACATTGGAAGCAAAGGTAAAGCATTAAGCATCAAGTGAGCTTAGGCAGCATGGACAAGGAGTCGCATTCATATCGTATGGTATGGTATAAACGATCCAATCGTTTATTTTCTGTTCAGCTTCTCTAGTAATTTTCTTAAGTATGGGTAAAATAAAAATTGAAGAGCACCACATATATTCCTCACCTATCGTATCGTCTCTCTCGTCCTTTGGCTTCATTTGACTGACTGTGCTTAGTTTGGCTTGGTTCGTTCGTGTTGAATTAAAATTACAGGTTTCTTTAGAGAAAATTAATACCCAATAAATATTCAAGCGTGGATTTCGATTTCATCCTTTAAAACTCGAAGAGATATGGGAAAGGTTTGATTTTTTTCCAGGCACTCTGCTCCTCTGCTCCCAAGCTGCAATTTGCACGGATGTATGACAAGAATCTTAAATAACTTTGGTCCAGCTACATCCATTTTCTATTGTGGTTTCTGGTAATAATGGACCTATATGCATAACAAACACCCATTTAATAGCATTTTGCATCAGATGTTCATAAGCTGTGCTGCTCCTGCTACTACGGGTGCTGTTGATGTTGTATAGATTATGATTATGATTATGAGTACAGATGTCGAAGTAGCGGATGAATTGATGCATTCGACTGACGGATGGGAAGGGAGACATGGTATGGCAATTGGACACAAGGCCTTTCAGATCTGATATTCCGTCTTCCGATGTGAGAAAAGTCTTATCAAAAAGTAACTGCTGATCTAAATTCATCGACAGCTAGAAGCTAGCAGTATAGCAGATGCAAAACTCTACTTGCCTGTATACCTACATAATATGAACCTGAGTGCCTGCGTGAGTAAGCAGTCCGGGCCAGTAAGTGGAATTGTACGTGGGCATTTATAAATATATTTCTGAATTAAATCCATCTTCATGTATTAAACAGCGGAAGAGAATTAAACTAAAACTAAAACTTACTCAACTGCAGGTAGGGGCCTCCTTATAATCCCGCCTGATATCATTTGGTGATATTGTAAATACTAAATTTAAGTTACTAGCAATTAGAGTATTCCTCACATGAATAGATGTTCTGTATGTATAGTCTACAGAAATTTATTTTAGATCTTCATAATTATACAGATGTTCTACCCTATATACATAATGCATAAATACATCTTTAGATTGATATTGAGTGTGGAACAAATACAAGGATAGACAATGAACTTAAATCCCTAAGGCAGATTTGGTAACTTTATTTCATCAGATATGAGAAAACTCGTCAGACGGCGACGGTCAGAGTCAGCTTCAGCTCGAACAACTATATCAATGATAGATTAAAACCGGTAGACAATTTATACTACATTTAATTCATGTTTTCTGGCCATCTTGGAAGTACTTCGTATGGTAATGTTTCAATGTATCAGGAAATGCTTCTTCTCTTTGTTCAGTCAAAGGGAATTCACATTAAACTCATTCAATTTCATTTCATTCTTGGTAATGGTAAGCGGAATAAGAACCAGACCAGAGCAGAATAGAACATAACAGTAGTATATACTAATAATACCAACTTACACATTAGTAATTTGTATTCCGTGACATGACGTAGCTGACGGATGCTTAGGAACGGTTGCATCCTTATCTTTAATTTTATTTCCTGATAATCTAATTTCGTGTTCGTATTTGAACATCTACATGCCTCTTAACATTGATTTATCCTTAACTTTCCTTTGTCTATAAGCAAACTAATTTTTCCTGCAAATCCACAAGTAGCTACCTACCTACTTAGATGCTTATGCTACTCTAAAGCCGTAAATATTAGTCGTTAGAATTCCCATAAAGGTTGGTAACTTTCAATTTAAGTTCAGTTTTTAATTTGCTCACAAACAGAAACAAACAATGTGAAAAAAACATGTCTACAGGCTACTTACAAGTCCTGTCAATGTACTTAATGCAAATATGATTATGTAAACCTTGAATTAGAATTAAAATTATAAATTACAGACGATGAAGAAGAACATGACAGTATGATTTGTCAAGTTTATTTACTTACGGCAAAGCAAACTAAATTCATAATACTCCTAGTTGCATCTACGGTACTGAATAACGTGTACGTGTATAGATAATTACGGGATGCACTTGAACATTTTTAAACTGGGAGAGATGGCAAAGTGTAGAATCGCAGTGATATGATTATGGACATAAAAATATGAAACCTACAATCAGTACCAAGAGCGAGACCGAGATCAACCAACTCCAGCTGATACTGATAGTTGGAAGAAATATCTGTGTAATCAGGGGTGAACTTTGAAAGTATAGGTATCTATATGCATTCTGCTTGAAGATAACATGTACATAAATAAAGCAGTATACCATGAAGTATAGGAATAACATACCGCGGAGGGTTAGTTAGCTTCAACTTTTGCTTCTGGCTCCCGGGTGAAAAGAAGAATATAATAAGTGATGATGAAATTGGAAAGGAGCCCATGCAAAGGAAAAGAAGTGAGAAAGAAGGAGTAGAAAGGATATAAGAAGTTTATAACTCCAACGTTTAACTTTATGGACCGCTACCGATATCAAATGATTAGTTAGGTATGATTATGATTACGATATGATGATATGAGATGATATGAGATAGCATGTGAGAGACAATTTAGGTTGAGCATTTTTACAGCGGTTCTAAAGTGCTTACTAGTCATATCGTGTGAGGAATATTATGTATGCTTTGTAAACATATACCTACCTGCACATACCTATATATGTGTACATGCAATTACTCCACACATTTTCCCTTCTATCTTCCTTTCCTTCTATCAGAATCAGATTATTCAGGCATCATGCTGTTCACTTTTCCAAGTCGATTTTGCATCAAAGTAGCGTATCAGATTAGACATGATCCAAAAAACAGGCGGACGGACGGACGGACAGACAGAACGAAAAAAGCTCAGGTTATAACGTAGAGCTTGAGTGCCTTGAGCTGATTCTGATTCTGATGATATGTACAACTCATATATAATATTCATAAAATATTCGCATTCTTATTAATTGTACCATCTTGTTGAATTTGGAGAAGTTGCGAAACAAGTTGATTTCCGTAAGATAACTCAAAAATGAGACTTAATAATAAATTAAACTGGAGAATTAAATAGTAATCTTATTGCTTTCATACCTATATATACATATACATGTGTGTTTGTCTGTGAGTAATAGTTACCTAGGTAGGTAAGACCAAGACCTAAAGGAAAAGGGAAAAAAATCCATGACATGGCATGGCACAAAGAAGCAGGCTACAAGAGTTGAAGAAGCAAAAAAAGAAAGATCAGTATCCAATTATTACGATACGTCATACGATAAAGTCTCCCATCTTCTTGTTTTGGATGAGTCCGAGTCTTGAGCCTTTCAACTTACGTTAGTATGATATGTTATCTGGTGTAATAAAAATACATTATTATAATAGCAAAATAACTTGAGTTTTGTAATTCTCCGTGTTTAAGTTAAAGGAGTTCATTTATATGGAAAATGGAAGCTCCTAGCGTCTACGTCAGCTGACGCATCAGGGAAATTACGTAGGTATATTATCTTATATTTTATTGAGTGACAGAACCTGCACAGTAGATGGTAGATATTTTAAAATGTAAGAAAGGGACAGAGATA
This sequence comes from Ptenothrix huangshanensis, assembly GCA_036851915.1. Classification (NCBI taxonomy): domain Eukaryota; kingdom Metazoa; phylum Arthropoda; class Collembola; order Symphypleona; family Dicyrtomidae; genus Ptenothrix; species Ptenothrix huangshanensis. The sequence continues at coordinate 5,958 of JAAXYX010005837.1, forward strand.
GCTCCCGGTCAAATGACAAATTTAATTCGTTGAAATCATAACAGCGGGTGAGATGGCTATAGGTGGGTGCATTTGAAGTTGGGAAGAGAGGCGAGGGGTTTGGCAGTCCTTGACTAGACTTGGACGTCACTATTCGCTTCACCTCAGTTTGTAGGTGTAGAATATGATAACTCTTAANAGATATTTTAAAATGTAAGAAAGGGACAGAGATAGCTCCCGGTCAAATGACAAATTTAATTCGTTGAAATCATAACAGCGGGTGAGATGGCTATAGGTGGGTGCATTTGAAGTTGGGAAGAGAGGCGAGGGGTTTGGCAGTCCTTGACTAGACTTGGACGTCACTATTCGCTTCACCTCAGTTTGTAGGTGTAGAATATGATAACTCTTAAGTTGGTAGTTTGTTCACCTACTCATAATTACTTTAATTTCGATCCAATCCTATCGCACCTTCATAAGTGCAGAACAGCACAGTTTCATACTATAATGAAATACCACTGACTGCCACTATACGGAATTCTTCCCATCCTAAATATGCATGAATAGTAACAGTAACCTTATTAAATCACCTACCTATACTTACTGGTAATAGTACACATGAATTTTATCCTCTGTAGACTTGATAACAATAATAACTTGATGACGTAATAAGCAAACGATTGTAAGTTTACCCCATTTGAGTGTTTTAAATCTTGGAGTATTTCAAAGAACTTTGGCGTATACATAGGTGGGAAAATCAAAAGAAGGTAAAGGAGACAGGAAATATGTACCTAGGTAAGTCCCCACGTTTGATATATCGGTTTGCTTTAGTTTGATGTAGCCTAGTGGAACGTAATGAACACTGTGATGTGATAAAAACTACAATAAGGTAATAATAAAATAATAATATGCACTACTGTTGAGTTGGTCCTGTCTGTTTCTATACTGATCCGTCAGCTCTCTGTAAGTTTTTTCTGAGCCAAGTCATTAATTTGGAAAACGACAGTCGTGATGAGCTGTTTCTAAACGACGGCTCAAATGAACAGTGAGCTTCAACCAACCGTTGAAAATTTCAACTGACTCACACCTGTGGTAATGAGAATGTCAAAAATTGAGGCGTCAACTTGAGGTCACCCTTGACAGGTAATGTTAAAATGCTCTTGCCCTTCTGTACATCATTTCATTTTCATGATTAACTCGAGTTACTCGAGCTTCTCACAACACAACTCGCAACGAATAACGAAAGCCCAAACTAGACTCACAGCAAAGCCATGCAGAGCTTAGGAACTGAGAAGCAGCCACAAGTTGATTCAATCCCGTGCTACGTGATCCCACTGCCCTGGAAGGAGTATGCATGTGCATGTGAGTAGATGATCTATTTTGATACAAAAGATGAAGAGACACAGACAGGTAGGGAATGAAAAAACCGGGGAAGGGAAATTTTCGTTCGGGCTTGACAAGTCGGCAGGTCGGCGGCATTGACGTTCTCTTTTACTCACTCACTCGTCACTTGAGCCCAGGACTCCGCAGTTAAAGGCTGACTTCCAAGAATGAGTGCGGAAGATTTATTCCTACTCAAAGTCTTATTTTGGTTCTCTTCTGTTCTTTCTATGAATGTTTTGATTTAATACATCGGTTTCCTTGCTACAAACGTGGATAAAAAACACAAACAGAATGCTTACTCCCAAAATATTTCTTTTGTGTACCGCTACCTTAACGAAATTCAAATTATGTACACAGTAAAATCTGATGCATCTTATTTGCGAAATGGTATGTAAAATATTACCTTTTGGTACTGTAGATGCGTTTAGTATAGAGAGAGAAGAACAGAGAATTTATTTTACTGTTGCTCTTATGGTACGGCTTAAGCAGGTCTAATTTTTAATAAAATCCTGTACCAGGGTTCAAAAATAATGCATAGGTATATCATGTTGTACACATCTTCCAAAGTAACGGGAACGGGGATATTATATTGCGAAGTAATTATTAATGTCGGTCTGTAATCAAAGAAGTCACAGTCAATCGGATTAATCTTGCAAAAATACGATGACTGTGAAGATGTGGTACTTTTTACAGCCAGTGTTGCTTTTCTTTTAGATGTTTAGCTTGAGTTGGTTTGAGGAAAACATCGCAATTAAAATAATAAAAAGATTTTTTATTCAGAAAATAGCCTGTAGGTCGTGAGCGTTTATAATCAATGCATAAATTACCTTTATCTAAGCCTGTAATTTGGCTTCATGGAGATTCTCTCACTGCCTCTTCACTTCACTGCTTCTCAACTTTCTACTTCAACTACTGCTTACTTCCACACACATTCATCAACATCCTTTTCCTTTATTTTAACCTTTTCCCACCGCATTGAGAATTCAGTTTTCAAATGCAAGCATCCAAATCCGATTCGTAATCAAATTGTAAAAGTTATACCTCAACATACCTGCACACACATTTGTATAGTTTTAGAAAACCTACCTACATACTAATAAATGATACTATTTTCTGAAGATGACGTCGGAGTTTCACAAGAGAGAGAGAGAGAGAGAGAGAGAGAGAGACAGCATTAACCCATGTCATAATGCACATGCCCATAATGTAGATGGCCATACACAGATTCGACTGAACCAGGCTAGACCAGGGTAGGCTGCTCAAAACAACAAGAAGGGTGATCATTTAAACGTAAGAAGTTGAAAATTCCAGTGAAAGAAGGGATGAAAAAGAAGGAATTATTATTGCTTCCGTAGGACGTAAAGCAAAGAAATAACAACAGCAACAGCAACGATCAGAAGCAGCAAAGGAACGTAATAAGCAAATTTATAGAGGTGGCCTGTTCGTCTGTCGGTCCAGCTGCAATAAGCCATGAACGATGGACCCATGACTACGATCAGTAGACCAAAGGAAAAACTCATCATGCCGGAGCCAAGCCAATAAAGTCTACCTGTGTGGATAGACTAAGCATTCTTCTATTATTATAATTATATTATCGCCCTATATATGTATCCTTACTTCATCAGGCACTCAGTGAGTTCGTACAGTACGTACAGCAATACTTAAAGAAATATAGGTAATGTACCAGGTACTGCAAGTTATTGTAAAAATAAGAAAAAGTTTATTATAGCTACCGTCACTGGTCACAACGGCATACCACTTGGACTTGGGACTCAGCTCACAGATTTTCTTTCAACAACCGACTCTACTGGACTTAACCGGACTGGACTCAACTGATATTGGCGCTAGATGGTTTCACATATAAAAGTCTCCCTCTTGTTTACATGTGATACAAGGTTATTAAGCATAATGCTAGCAGATTCATCTTCGGTTTTTTTTGTATTCCACCAAACTCCACCGTGATAGTAATAGCAAAGGTAATAGCTATGAAAAATGAGAAAAAAGAATAACAACTGACGTTCAGACTCAGTTCGGACTCTTCTTTGGCTTCGCAGTACAATGGTATTATGTTCATATCAAAAGTTTAACTTGAACTTAAATTATTCGAGGGTGATTGTGATTGTGATTCATCGTTATGCAATGTAATGCAATGTAAGCTGGATGTTAGAATAAAATACCTACAGTGTACAGCGATGTTCATGAACGAACCTTAAACTAACCATCACAGTATAGCAAGTTGAATGATCATTCTATGAAAATACCCAGTGAATAAAATGCACACGATTGTGTATGTCGTACGTACAGAAGCACTAGTAGGCCAGGCACTAACTTAGTTAACATTCAAGTCAGGCTGATTATCAGCGTACAAGCTAAACGACGGAAAGTAATGGGAAAAAACTAAAATACTTGGAAATTAGATTGCTAGAGAGGCAGATGGAAGGAGAGGTATGCAAGTAGGTACATAACATAGGTATACCCTGACTGACTAGTCATACATAGCTTGGCTTGGCTTGGCTTGACTTGGCATGGCATGGAGATGGCATGGTATTGTTGAGGTGATGTTAATCCTGGAAAAAAGTGAAGGGCGAAGGTCATTTGGGATTTCAAACTAAATATAATATATATTTTCCATGTGTATTTTTTATAGCTGTGTGTATACACTTGACTTAACTACTTCAGTTTATTAGTTTATTCTTCAAGTGAATCAAAGAGACGTGTGTTTTAGTCATTGCAATTGATTTTGTAGTTTTTATCTATCAAGATACCAAATCGTCGTTGATGATGCATGTTATACGCAGTGCAAAACAAACGGCGTATAACATGGTATGCATCTTTAGCGACGAAACGTGTAGTAATACTTGTTTATTAAAGGTTTAGGTCGGGGATGAAAATGGAATTAGTTTGGTTCATTTTAATTTCTGATTTGGTATTTTAATTTTTATTTATATTAATGAAAACTAACTGTAGCATGGAGAGCTCTTTTAGTAAGTTTATGTTGCATAAATAAAATATAAGAAAGTAACGACTTTTAATTGTAAAAATGGAAGAGAATCCAAATTTATTCAGAACAAATAAAGTTACCGACACGCAATGCAATCCAATCCT
>JAAXYX010005838.1:0-10419 GCA_036851915.1 Ptenothrix huangshanensis
GTTCTTCCAAAAATGTCATTTTATCAGTTCTATTCTGTTCCAGTTCCACCCCAGTTCTATTCTGGAACTCAGTTCTTACGGTAGTGGCTTGAGGAATAGGACAACATTACTACGTCCGACGTGGACGTACGTACGTAGTTACGTAGTACGTAGGACTCCTGGTCATCCAGTCTAAATGATGTAGTACTAACACAAATACCAACCATTTCAAGCAAACTACCTGGACGATTTTTTCAATGCGTATCGCGTATAATTATTTACCATTACGATTCATGTACTGCAGGGATTTGGTTCATAGTAGTGCTATGAAATTGTCTTTCGGTTTTTTTATTGTACAATCCTAAAATATACAATTTGTTTTTGCATTGTGATTGTTTAATTGAATTAAAATTGCTTTTTTATTTGTTTGTCCGTTATATGCGTTTTATATTGTTTTTTTACTTGTGATTGTGTTGTTTCATTTTGTTGTTGTATTCATTTTGTTTTTCTCAAAAACTCATTGCCCAACAAAATCAAGAAACAATTTGAAACCATTTCGTAGCAATAGTTTACGTTGACAGTGGTGCTGTACTAAGAATACAATTACCTTTGACCTTTCAAATAAATCAAAATGGTTTTATATTCCGTGGATTGGAATTGGGATATTTACAACAAGGTATGTCCGCACGCGTTTTGTTTTTGTTCTTTCACTTCCGTGAATTCGTCCTTTCATACTTCATCATTCTCTTCGCTTGACCTGCCTCTGAATGCTGTATAGGATGAATGCATTAAATATCAATTTCGTAATTTGAGATAAATCGTACGGGCAACAGGAAATATCACCAGACACTAGGACCTTTAGCCATCACGACTTCTCGATAAAAAAGCAGTAAAAGAGATTTCGGTAAAAAATAATAATGGAGCTATCTATTAAGGTTCAATGAGTTTTTTGAAGGTTGAAGGTTTCCATGGCTGATGGCCCATATAATTCAATGTCAAAATCTTAACTTCTACTGATAACGATTTCGGGTTAACCCCTTGTAGGACTTCGGATTTTTTGTGATTTGTAGTAAAATGGTTAAAGTTTAAATATTGGTGAGGTCAAACTCATTTAATTTGTTCCTAGCATCTTCTAAAAAATCCGAGACACAAAAAAGTGGTGTTTTTTGGCTTTGACTCGTAATTGCATAGGTAATTATCGCTAATATCCTGCAGTTGAAGTGCACCAATTTTTAAAGCTTTTATGACGAATTTAATGGTGCAATTGGTTTTTCATACAAATGCATACGTTTCACGTTTGGAACGATAAAAAAAGTAGTAATTAGAGATTTTGGTAAAAAAGAAGATTTGTACAGAAGATTCTATTAAACACAGTGAAAGTCTACCGAAAAACCGATTACTTTTAATAGATGTACGATGTACCTACCTAACTTTCATGCAATTATTGGTGAATAAAAAATACTAAGAAAATTTAATAGGGTTTTCTATAAACGTTGTAGTTTGCCGAAAGTGTAGGTCTTTAAGGATATGTCATTAACTGTTACCGTCGCAGAGCAGTGGCTAACGCGCTCGCCTCTCAGACCCCTACGGAGGACCGCGGGTTCGAATCGCACTCCTCACCTCTCTATTTCTTTTTATTAAATTGATTAGGTATGTAGGTAATAGAAGTAACTATTACATAATAATAATAATAATTGGTTTTATTCAAGGCTGATTATCAGCATCCGCTCTTACAACCCGTTATCATTTTCCAAATACAAGCATTTCAGAGAATTAAAGTATTCTAACGATTTACTTCACTGGCTAAAGTTCAGCCGCCTCGGCCGAAAGTCTAGGCCCTTAGCAACGCTAACATTAATTGTCTCCTAGGCTGCGAAGGGGCTAAGGACGGCTGTTGGAAAGGCAGGTGCGGGGTACGAATCCCACAGTCGTCTAGTAGTTAATAACTAATTAGTCAATAAGGATCTTGTAAAAAAATTTATAAATGTAATAGGCGTCTCCATTATTTATTAACTTACGGTAAAACGGATTAGCATCACTATTGATTTTAATAGACGGGCCCGGTAAATGGTCAACATTTAAAGCTATTACCATATTTAACAGGCTTCTCTATGAATGTTTTTGTTAGTGATTTCTATTAGAAAATAGTACAAATCCGGTCAATTTCGGTCAATTTTTTAGCGTGTGGAGCAATAAAGTCGATGGTTTACGCTTTATTCGAAATAATTAATTATTTATATAGGAAGGTATATAATAATGGTATCCGGAATATTGGCCGCCGCACAAATTCGCCACCGAACATTTTGGCCGCCTAAAAAATTGGCCATGAGCATAGGCCGTTTGTATATAATCAGCGTAAAATAAGCAGTTTTGTTTGACGGCCAAAATGCTCGGCGGCCAGTATGTCCGGCGGCCAATTTGTGAAAAGCATCATTTTGGAGTTACGTGAAACCGCAAAGTTTGCGAAATGTTTGTGATCTTTGGCCACAGATAGATCCCTAAATTGGTTCGAATATATTTAGGGTTTTGGTGTGTTTACACTTGAAAGTGCAAAGATACCGTAATACAATGACCAATACTCGCAATGTATGCAACTTTCATTAGTTACGCGCTAATATGTTGTATGTGTGCTAAGTACTAATAGATGTAATATTTCTGTTTGCAAAGATCTGTATGGTTTGTTTGAATTTGTTGTTTTCAGATTAGAGTTGTAGCAACATTCGTTTGTTTGTACTTACTTCCACAGTGTTGGAGTTACTCCATTACGTCATCACTGGGCCCGTCTTTTGTATTTGAATCATTCAGTTCCGCGACAGGAACTTCGACTCGTCAGCCGTCAGGATCTTTGCTGTCATCGTCAATATCAACAGCATCACCCCTTATAATACCAGCTGCTGGATTTATGACAAGTGCCAGTACTCAAGGATATAGCCATTTTATTTATTCCAGACAAAGTGATAGTGGAACAAACTTTATGAGACCTTACTTGCATCGTCAACTTCAAGATCCCAACCAGCACACACCTGCTCAGCTTCAGATAGCCAGTCGTATTCATTTCGAGTCGCATTTGGTTGACATGACCACAGCTAAACCCTACCTAGGATATCGTTCCTTCCTAAGTAGCTACCGAAATCCAAACTATTTTGGAAAAAAGAATAAGAGTAACGATAACCGTTCAACTGTCAAGCGGTACTTCCCACACGTTAATGAAACCCAAACCCAGGTTCAAATATCCCAGAATCAAAATAATTCCGCTGTAACCCTTCCAAGTTCGACAAAATATAGCGCGGGTAGCCCGGTGTTACTTCCCAATGGTAATCTTCAACCCGCGGTTGTAACGACCCCTGATTTTAGAACAGCTCCAGCAACCGTCGTTTCATCTTCTGCTACTGAGCGGCCAAGTAGCACCCAGCAGATGCAGCATGATGATACTTTCAGTTTGGAAGGACTTGATGGTAGCGCCAGTGCCAATCATTATCAATACCAGAGTAACGGAGGCCAAAGACTTGGCTTCGATGCTAATAATAGAACTATACAGATTTCTCCACCAGTGCATTCATTAAATGCCAACAGTTCCAGTAATACATCCAATCGAAATAATTATACTTCCTCTGTCAAACGTACCATTATTCCCACAATATCATCGTCTAATATGTCAGGCACTGTTCAAGACGTTGAAGAAACCATTGTTTTCCCAACAACCGTGAATCCAACGCCTAGGACGTACAAGATTCCACTCGACGAAACGGATTTATCGGGATTGAAGAACATACTGCAAGAAAGTAAAACAAGCGAGCAACCTAAGAAGGAGTTTAGCAATCGAAGAGGAAGCGCTTTGCCCTCAAAGGAAGTGTTTGGCTCAGCACTCGAGGGGGTTATGTATCTTGATTGTGCGAAGTCACTGGGATACTGTGAAAAAGACATCATTAAAGATAACTATCCAAAGTAATCATGAGCTTTGCAACCAAGTTTTACAATACGTGTAGCATGCTCCTTTTTATATAAGTGTTTTGTAACTTCGTATCCTTTAATTATGATTCTTTATGATTTATAGAGATTTACTCAACAGTGTTTTGACAAATAGCATTAGCTCGGATTTATTCAAAAAAGTTTTTGGAGATGTAGTGGATGGAAGTAGTGTTAAGGTACTGCCATAGTTCTTAGTTTTCTATAACTTTTCAATTATAACCTTATAAAATTGGATGCTTTAGTTAAGTATAGATATCCAAAATTTGACATTCATTTATGAAGTTATGCTTGACGTTTTAACGTTTTTGTTTTTCCTCAGTCAAAGGATGCAACAGACGAAGTTGTCCTGGCGGGTCGAAATAATATAAATGTTTTAACACAGGAGACTCAGCTATGCGTATCACAGGTATATATATACGTATGACTATTCATTCAACAATGTAACTGTAGCTATAGGTCATTTCAAGCAGTATGTATGCCGTATTTTTTTCCTGCATTTACACCGGATATTCCTAAAACTGGTGGATTGATGCAAGGGTGACAAAGGCAGTTAAACACTGGAATGCGAAATCGGATATTTCCCCCTATTCATGTGACGTTGCACATGATTTTATTGACTTGAAACTACTACAACCGAAGTTAGGTTATAAATAGTCAATGCCACTGTTACACATTCCATTAATAGCCAACGAATCGTACAACAAAGCAAATACTTTCTTTGGTAGTCAACGAATTACGACGAAAGCTAATACAGTTGCCATTTTAAGTTTTTATTTCGCATCGAAGTTTACACTTACAATAATAAATGTGAATGTGTTACAGGAGGTGACGATTTATCCCAGAGTTGCTCGAAATAAGGATGATAAGTGGATGTTCGTTGTGAATCATGACGACTACGTTCAGGGTGTCAAGGTGGAAAAGTGCATGTGAGTTTTATTGTAATTAAAATCTAATTATATTAGCGTTAAACCCATCAAAAATTAGTTCGTCCGGTAGTTGGGTAAAACGACATTTGGGTAAAATTTGTAATGGAGATTCAACTTGGAGCACAATAAAAAACTACTTTTCTGCCGTTTAACCCAACTACCGGGCAAACTAACTTTTGATGCGTTTACCGCTATTTGATTGTTGCAGTACATTTATTGTTGCGGGGATGTTGAATTGCAGGAACGAAGGAGGCGCTTGCCCTTTTACTGAAGGGAACCCACTAGGCTATGAATCCGTGTGTCGGCAAAAATATATTCTACGAAAACTTGTGGCACTTAATGACGATGGGAAGACAGCGCTGGATACCTTCAAGCTTCCCTCTTGTTGTGTTTGTTATATAAAGTCAAACTATGTCTCTGACCGTATCGGTGCAGTCAGCAGTGCTTCGAGAAACCCCACTGTAAGTGATACTGGAAGTAATAATTCTGCTTCAATTCGGGGCAGTAACAGTGATCCTGAAGAAATGAATGACAGCCCTGACGACTGCGTCGAGAAGGGATCCACTGCTCATCAAAGTTCTAACAGTTCGTCACCTGTTCCACAGCAACATGTGCCCGTATTCAACTCCTCTACGGAGGTTAACACAACGCTATCTTAAAATAATCTATATTTAAATAACCGGTATTTAGAGTATTCATTTAAATTAGTAGCTTAATTTCTTTGTTTAAGTCAAAACACATTTTATGTAATTCGCCTTTATTGGAAAACTGTTAACCAGTATGCATGTCGTTAAAGAGTAAAAAAGAGCTATACTACAGTTTCAACATAGCGTATAGCTCTTTTTCACTCTTCAACGGCGATTTGTTGCATGTATAGTTTTATCTTCATCTTTAACAATCAAAGTAAAATTAGCAAAATATTGTATATGATGAAATTGACACAAAGCTAAGAATTTGAATACTAATAATAGTAAGTAATATTATTAATAATAATAATATATGTACCCCGGGTAGAATCCTTTAGAAGGATTCGAATGGATGCAGATGTTAAGTCAAAGGCGGTGTGAAATGTAAACCGATGTGAATATTGATGGTGCTAAATGTTAGTGATAATCTGCACGTCTTTTACTTCGTTAGGCATTGATCTGCTAAAATTATAAAAATCGTAATAATTAAAAATAGGCGCACCGTTTTTCTAATAGTCTAAAGTACGACAAGTTCGGCTTTGCGGTGGGTCGAATTTACGCTGGAGCCTAAATATTAATTAATACTCAACATTATTTTTGATTTGTTAAATTTTATTTTGTAAACATGTTTTGATCTCCCACACACATAATCAGCTGGTTCGGTACGTGGTAAATGATTATCATTTTGTTATTATCGTTACTTCAGTTGATCGTGTAAAGCTAAGACTTGTATTAGCTATAAGCTACTGCGAACAATGTGTATGTAGTAATTTACTATATTTTTAGTGTACGGATCTTGTGTTTGAATGCGTAATATGTATTTCATGATGCTGGCATACCAACGTAGATAAATAATTATTTGAGGTTACATTCCACAGGGGATCAAGGTAGTTGGACTGTTGCTCTAAGCTCTCCTAGAGACGTCGGCAGTCCAGCTACCTTGCAATCGTGAAGCATCGTGACGTGATTATTATAATTGTTTTATGGACCTGTTAAAGATAGCTCGAACGTAGTTCCTTCACGAAGGAACCACAGTCGAGCTACCTTGTGCCCAACTTTTTAATAATAATAATAATAATAATACTTTGATGCCCGCTGTTGACAGTTGTTGATTTTAATCATAATTATTTAATTGTTGAATGAAAGTTAGCACATGTTGACACGTTCCTTGGGTGTTGTAACTGCTTGTTGCTTCGATTTTTGTCAAATAACTATTTTGTAAAAAGCGAGGAAAACGAGAGTATAATAGAGTGATAGTAGAGTACACGGTAAAAACAAGTGCAGTGGAATTTGCGGTAAATAATAATAGGGCTATCTATTAATGGTAGCAAGCAACTCGATAAAATTTGAAAACTTGGTCAATAAAAATTTTGGTAACTTGTTTTTTATCGGTATCCCTAGTAATAGTGGTCTCTATTGATTTATACCAAGGTTGATCGACTAATAATGCTCAACCTTGGATTTTTTCAAAAGATTCTATTAATTACAGCATTTTACCAGTGAACCGATTATTTTTAATTCATGTAACTATTATGCAATAATTATTGGTTAATAGAAAATCCTGTAAGTAAAATTTAATTATCCGGTAAACGTTGTAGTGAGCCGAAAGTTTAGGACCTTAATAACGTCAATGCTAATTGTTACGTATAGGCAGCGCAGGAGCTAGAACGGCCCGCCTCCAAGACCTATACGTTGGGAGTGCAAATTCCCCATTAGGCGAGTTATTTTTTTGAATACTTATGTAATAGACGTAACTATTAAATAATTCAATAGGGATCTTGTCTTCATTAATTTTTAAAGCGTGAACGGTAAAACGGATTAACATCTCTATTGATATTAATAGACGGACTGGGAAATGGGCAGCATTTAAAACTATTGTCATATTTAATAGGTTCCTCTATTGGTCTTTTTGTTATATAGTTTCTATTAGAAAATAATAGAAATCCGGTCAATTTCGGTAAATTTTTTTAGCGTGTATGTACCATTTGTAAAATGGTTGTTATAAATTATAGAGCAGCAACTGTTGCAAGAACTGACTTTTTGATACGAACAAATGCCACTGTGAATTTTAATCGGCTTGTATTTTACCTTCTTATGACTGTAGAGTGCAGTTTTAAGTATTTAGTGCTTTGTCTTAAATAATGTCATGTAAAACGGCATTTTGTCAATGTCGACGTGCTGTGTCCAGAAACGCTTAGCGCTCGGTGCACTCGTAACGTCGCAACTGAAATCGTTTTCATCCAGTTTCACTTGAATGGAAACATTAAAAGCCTTGGAAAGCCTTAAAATAATTCAAAAATAGATTCTTTTTAGACGACGGACACGAAAATAATTGGACAAAATACGGTGACAAACGGCAGGTGATGCTTGATTTTTCCGCCTCTGCACAGTCATATGATTTCGAATTTCGGGGCCCAACGGCAAAATTTTCTGCGCCAATAAGATTACGAGTTTAGTTGCTAGACAAATCAAGCCTACATTATTAAAACATCTAAAGCGAGGTATTTGGTCTCGCATCATGATTAAAATGGAAGGTATTTTTTGAAACTTTCTCATGCGAAACCTATTAGAAATCCAATCAAATGATAATGAAAAGTTATCTAAATGGGTGTCGCTTTATACTATGAAGAGAACCCGGTAACAAGGTATACTTTTTCTAGATTGCTTTTCATGTTAAATATATTATTTTAAAAAACGAACCTGTAAAAATCAAATGAAAACGGCCTGCGATAAATGTTATTTTGCTGAAAATAAAAAAACACATTATTTTCTCAAAACAAAATTAATGCCAACGTCAACCATGAATTATTAAGGCATTGCTAGATCTGTGATTCGTGCCAAAAGTTTTAAATCTTTACCGAAGCATAGAAAATCATAAAATCAATCACCTGTGAAACACGGACATTTTCAGAAAACTTCTGAAATCTGAAATAAGTCTGCAACTTATGCACTTAAAACATACAAACAAGTTGATATTGTGCACGTTAAAAATAAAAAATAAAGGGTGTTAATGCAATTTTATTAAAATCATAGTACCAAAAAACTAGAATACTATCCAATTTTTAGGACCAAAAACAAGCATCATTCACCATTTGACGCGAAATGCGATGGAGAAGGAAGTGGGCTAGGTCGAAATCCGAACAGAACGACGGGAAACGCCAAAATAACAACCGCCCCAACGCCCCCACCCGTCGGCAAAATTTAAAATTTTTGAAAATGTAATATGGCTAAATACAGCATGTTAAATATGACCACGCAGGGAAAACCCGCTGAACTCGCCGAAAATCTTAACGTATTTATAAGAGCACCATCCCTTATTCCGTCTCAAAAGCGTTGATGTGTTTAAAAAGAATAATAAAATCGCCAAAACAGACAGAAATCTTAATCTGCAAACATGCTGCGGACAACAACAAACATGCGGCGGCTGGACTTCATTTGGTATAGCAAATGAAGTCCAGCCGCCTTGATCTGGCGTCACATTTCAAAAGTTTTTAAAATGGAATAAAATGCCAAATAAAGCATGCCAACATTGCCAACTAATGTGGGGCTAAGTAAACCTAGCGCAACCCACAAAAACCGCCAAACAATGAAAATAATGGGGGAAATTTCTTCTAAAGGAATGAGTTAAGCAGGAACCCAGCGGCCAGCGGGCACCTGACGCAATAAGCTACTTTCCCTTGGGCCAAGTTGGGTTGTGTTCGGTTAGGTTAGGTTATGCTTGATTGGTGGTATTCATGAATACCTGTATGATAACACATTCATTAAATGAATATGTATTCAGCATATTCATTTATTTCAACCAGACGATACCCAAACACGTGCAAAAAACTCGTTGCAAAAACGGTGTTCGAGGTTTGCATTAGAGAAAAATGGGTTTTTGAAAAGTACGATGTTTTGTGCTAAAATACAATTTTTTATAATAGCATTTAACTGCTAATAAATAAAAACCCGAATTGTAGACCAATTGACTCTTCAAAGTCCTGTTTCCTGTGATCCAAGCAGTTTTGACCGCTTTTTGCCACTAAAAACTCGTTTATGCATGCCAGGATTACACCGGTTTTTATTACCATTTTACCACCCACTGTTAAAACCATCCGCTGTGCTTACACCCCCTGGGTTAAAAAGCGATACTGGTACAAGTAAGTACACAAGTCAGGTTACAGCATTATTTAGTCCGCATTAATTATATGAAATGGAGATTTCCCATATTTCCCAATAAACGTCAATGAGTAATGTAACCTTACAAACTAAAAATGCTATTTGTGGAATTCACTGCCTGGTCACTTGCGTACTCTAAACTGTTCCCTAAAGTAGCTTTAAGGAAGGTATCTGTAATTGGTTATTATCTAGTTATACTAACTAGTAAGAATAGCAGTAGTTAAGTGTGTACGTAGTTTATTTAGCCTATATATTGTAGTAAAGTAATGGTTACACCATTTAATCAAACCCATGTACAAAAAAATCTTGAAGTCTGTTGATTTCATTATGTATAATGGGAGTTATTTTGTTTGAAAGGTCATTAAGGTCAAATATCTTCATGCCGATGTTTTGATCCAAGGCGACTTGGAATCAGAATTAAAATTCTCTACAAAATGGTACCTATCTAATTAGCTAACATTTAGTACTTTCGGCGTCTTTGTGCGCACAAAAATACTACCTTGACATATAATTCAAATGGGAAAAACTTGTTGAGCATAAAACGCATAATTTGCATCATGGATTACGAAAACGCATAATCCTTCCGCCTTGATATTGTAAGGTTATATGCGAGGGATGTGATTACATCCCGACGATATCTTTCAATCTTATGTTGGTTATCAAACGGAGAGCGCAGGGACTATCGTTTGTCCGGGTTCAAG
>JAAXYX010005839.1:0-10419 GCA_036851915.1 Ptenothrix huangshanensis
CTTCCAAAGGGGAACTTGTCAAAGCGAAAGCTAAGTTTGAAACGTTTTGAACTTGGATAATGAGATAGCTTGCCCTGCACCTTCATATACGGTAGTTATATAATGATGTAGTCATAGAATTTGGAGTTTGGTGGAGGCAACCGTCGTCGCCTTCAGCCGCACGCACTTCCCATCCCAAAAACGCAAAAGAATTTTTGGCTTGCCTTCTTGTCTTGTCTGGTCTTGTCCACCACCATCACCACTCCGAAAGAAGACGAAGACGAAGACTCGAAAAAACCTCGAATTGCATTTATATGGTAAACAGATGTCATAAATCCTGAGGAAGGAGATAGGCGATAATCATTCTCATCTGGAGCCCACACTTATTCTCACATCCCGACACGTTTCTCATCTCAAAATCTCAACATACTCAAATCAAAGTTCATCTCAATTCTCAATTCCAACAAGATGTCTTCTATACCTCTGGCACACAATCTAACAGAGTGAACAATGAACATTTTATGAACGAGACGATGGAAAAAACTGAAAAATCATCGAACACTGAGCAGCGGAGGACTATTTACTACGGCTATCAATTTTGTTTCTGGATTTAAAAGACACGACTTTCTACAAAAGCATTTGTTCCATACAATTCATAGTCCAATAAACACGGCTGACATGGCAGGTCAAAGTCATCATGTCAACCCATCAAAGGATGATTCCAATCAATTCCAATTTTTAATTTTGATTTTGAAATTTCACATTCAAGAATGTTGTGCTTGGCAATCGCTGTTGCTGTCAATGCCTTAAATCAAGTTAAAAGCCATGCTGTACCATAGCCAAACCTATAAATTGAAGCGAGACGAAACGAAATGAAACGCGACCACAGGACGACATTCTACGTATAAAGTAAGTTGAACTAAAAATCTTGACTTAAATGTGACCAATCGCCAAGTCAATTGTGTGTATAGTAGGTAGGTACCTAAGTATATCCTGCTTTGCTTGCTATTGATATTGATACCATTGACAGCCCTCATGTTGATCACTATCCGTTTGTTGCCAAAAATCCAACATATATCTTCGTACAGCTTAGCTATAGTACAGATATTTATCTCCTACGACCTTGAGCTGAGTAGTTACCTCAAGCTTCATACTGCTAAAGGTCTCGAGTATCAAGTCAAGCCAAAGTAAAGCAAAGCAAAGTCAACAGTCAAGCCAAGACAATCCAGGCTCAAGTGAAATCCACATGTGTATTAAATCATTAACTGTGATCATTGAGCTTAGCGGATTATATTAGGCGTAACAAATCCAGATTCAAGATCGTAACACAGAATATCAAATCAAAATTCAATGCGTCCTATGAGACTGAATCATCGCAGAAAGAGAAAAACCTTAGAGATTATGAATTCAGTAGTAGACCATGACGATGAGGCTACATAATGAAGGAAGTTATTTGATCATTTACTGTCAACTTTATTTGTTGGCTGTGATCATGCACAGATATTGATACAGATACCACAACCAAACTCTGTGTTCCACCTTTCCTTTGCCTTTGCAAGGATGACGAACAGAAATTCCCATTCGAGATCTTTTAAATTACTAATGCAAACAGCAACAACAACAGCAACCTACACTGCTTCTGACTTGTGTATACTTGTACTAATATTCCCATTACGCATGAATACATTAAAGATCGTATATGACATGACATTCGTTCAACTTCTTCAAATCGATGCAGTAATACATAGTGACGACAATGCTAACATACGCGTTAACGTTCGTCAGTCAGTAGTCAGCATCTGTCAGGAGGTATGCGATATGAGATACGTCATAAAGTACCATCAACAATATTATTATTAAGATCACTGCGGCCTACAGCTACACAACTACAGCCCAGCTAATATTGCATACAACAATCAACGATGACTACGACGACGACGATGACAGAGCAAGTCTGAGAAGAGAAAAGCGCGAAGAAAATAAGTGTTTACAGAGCATTTTATTTTTACGATTATTTGTATCTGTGATTAGTTAACTTTCTGTCGCTCTGCCATTGAACACTCGACAAAACGGTAAATATGTCATATAATTATTTAAACTTACTCTGTTATCCCTTTATTTACTCAGACACAACCACTGACCACGAACCACTACCACTACATATATGTATATACATTTCCATTCAACGACTCAACAGTAACTTCCTTTGAATGGAAATCCCTGCTGTTTCTTTTCGTCTTGGAAATTAAAATGTCTATGACTTTACTGTGACTTGAAACACAAGTGCGAAAGCCAAATCCAAATCTAAAGACAACGCGAAATGAGACAGGATGAGTTATAGCAGCAGCCCTCGTGTGGTCTGAGTTCTGATGATCTTTCTCAAGTTCCTGAACACTGTAATATGAAACAATATGCTAAGCAGAAGCTGAGCGTTGGGCACTGAATCAATTGCTACAGATATCCATCTGTATTTACCTACTTCTGAGTATGTAGGTATATGTATAAGCACGAGGACGAGGAAAAGATGACAATTGACGATGAATGGTATGCCCGCTTTATGAATTAAGATAACCTGCCTACGTTCAAATCGAGAGTTATTTACGCTTCACAAACTTTCTTTTGAGTAAAGTGTCAATTTACAATTAGAATTAGGACTGATGACGAATGACGACGACTGACTGCAGTATGCGATACTGTGATTTACTGCGGGACGAGGCAAAGACCAGTAATAATAATCAAACAATAATCCTAACGTCCACACTTCACACACAGAAACAGTCACCGTTACTCTTTCCTTCTCTACGAACTTCTACTTCCATCGTTCCATCTAGACGTTATTTTTAATGACCACAACAAATATTTCCTCAACTGCTCAACCAGCCACCAGTAACTTTTACCTCTACCTCTACCGCACTTCTGCATTTCAAAATCAAAATGTCCCTGCTAGTTTATTATTATGCACGTGTGTACCTACGTAATTATATGTACTGTTTTCATAACTAATTACGGACGTACGTACCTACATACATATGCATGTAGATATTTCTATTGCCAAATAAATGTTGTTATTACGAAGATTATCATAACGTCAACGTCGCTCGCCTCCACTCTTTCCAATGCAATGGGAATTATTCAAGAAAAAATCAAGTCTGAGGAGAATTGGAATTGGAATTTGAGATACGACAATGACTGTAAGTGCAGGCAATTTATGCGGTTCTTGTTTGTCGCTAAACTATGGGACTATTCTGACTGTCCTCGCCGTCGGTTTCTTTCAATTATCTGTATCCACAGAGTTGACGAAATCATGAGTACAAAATTGTCAAACCAATTTAAATTTAAAATATCTCACCTCGCAATTACTATGAAGGAAACGACATACCAGGTGCTATTGACATTTTTGTAGAAACAGCTAGGAAATCTCAAGAATGCTTCGCTTAATGCATTCGCATTGATTACCTGGGACATAAACACAGGAAAGCCATCAAGTAATTATTTCGAGTCAAAAGTCTAGTCTGGCCCAGTCTGGCTTGGCTTGGTTTGTATTGATGATTGACCAACGTAGGTAGGTAGGTAAGTTAACACCCTTGTACCTGCACTCTTCCCAAATTCACAGATAATATCTAAGTTTACTTTCAAAAATAAAGATATTCATTCTTCAAAAGAATTTTGAAATGTCTGCAGAGGTACGGTACAAAGCACAACACTGAATATTAAGAGGAGGAATCTGAATTTGACTCTGCCACATAATGTGTAGGTTTGTGTGCTTACCAGTCAACTATGGTCATCACAATGGGCAGAATGCGCAACTTAGAATCCTCCTGAATGTTTCTGCTTAAATGTTCAAGAGATATTCCCCACTTCAAACTTACTAACCTTATGTATGTAACCATTATATGTATTACAATACTCGTCCAAGTTCCGACACTAAAAGGTTGAAAATTTCTAGGAATCTACATTGGAAGCAATTCAGTAGAATAGAAACCTACGAACACGGAGGTAGGAAAGCACTTGAAAATACGTCTTAAGAATGATTTTAATACAATAAACCTAACATATTAGTAAATGCATGTAGGTAGCACTGAAACCGAAATCAATGAAGTTGCATTGAAAAAAAACTATAATAAAACTCCTGACCACTGACTACTGAGGATGAATAGATGATCAGATTTCCTCCAAGTGAAAAAACAATTGCAAAAATGGGATGACAGAGAGCTAATTGGAAGCGTCAGCTCTGTGCACACCAGACACAGTTGTTGCATGTTGCATGATTAGGATTCCATTGAAACTTGACAGAAAGTACACAGGTAATCAGTATGTACCTATGTCTGAATTGTCAAGCGATAAGTACATGGTAGAAATTCAAGGCTGACGTTCGATCATATGTTGATCGACTTGCTCTTCGGTTTCACATACAAGTACACAATAACAGCGTTAACTAGTTAGCTATTGTATATTGCCATTGATATTACTATTACTATTGCTAGTGCACTACATGACATGGCAGCTGCAGAAGACAGTTTAGATTCCCACATTGTAAATGATGGAAAGGAAACTCTGACAGCCTCATCAATGGTCAAGATTCCCAAGCAAAAGAAGATTTTAGGTTGTCAAATCGCCGTACAAAATCAAGAAAATAAATTGAATACATTTTTCCTCGATAATCTTTACGCGAATAATTATTATTTATCCTTCACAGTTCATACAAGAATACATAGATGGGAAACATGCAAGTACACTTCACTGCAACGCCACCACCACTACAACTGCACATAAACATTGTGATTTATAATTCAAACTGAATAGGCCGAGGCAGAAGCACTTGTGATCAAATTAAGTAGCAAATTTCTGAGCCACTTCTCCTTCCAAATAGGTAGGTATACATACATACATGGTACAAACTTAAAAGAATATTATTGCTCGTGTCATGTCGTGAGTCGTCGTACCTTCCATTCCATGTATGCAGACATCCTCTGCCTGTTCATCGTCCCTCTACCTTTTTTTGTATTCCTTAGCTTTTTTTATTTCTATTTATCAGATTGTGAATTTAAATGTGAATTTGATTGACTTGCAATACATGTGGTATGAGGAAAAGGTTGAGCGTTGAGCTTATATAATTATCATTATCAAATAACTAAACAAACGAATAATAGCAAATTACCAATACACAAATGGGGAATTGGGGAAAAAATCCGGTTTCGATGCATCTGCTTTGTATTTTGTGCCTCTGATTTTTTTACCCTTTTGATAATACACCACTTAATTACTAATGTAATTAAGAGATGTAGATTTTACATATAGATAGGGACATGGAAGTCAACCAGACAAAAAGCAAAAGCACAAGTAAAAACAAAAACAAAAGCATAGAACGGGAAAATTTTGCGTTCGCAATGCTTACGTAATCTAAAATAAAGTATCCTTTTAGCAATTCGAATTCTGTAAGGGAAATAGAATTAAGTACACAGAAGTCCTTTGTGGTTGCGCAGACAAATAGGTAACTGTATATAGTAGCTTTGTTGTTGATTACTATTTACTATCTACTGCAACACTACTTGGTAGTCATGATAGGTGAATGCTGACGCGACACATGAACAGACTGACAATGAGTCGGTCACAATCCATTAATTCTAATTTCAATTCGAGGATACAATGACGATTGAAGATGAGCCGGCAAGGTGCAGATGCACAACAGTAGAATTACATGCATTTGTACAGTTATCCTATGATCATAAGCAAAGAAAAGCATGCGAGTCTGCTTGAGCTCAGATAAAAACATGCAAGACAAATCGCGGCAACCGTGAATACACTGAGTATAATTAATTACCCACAGATTCCTTGATTTTGATTCATATTTGCCATTTAATATTTACCTTTTAATATTTGCCATTTAACATGTGTATGCCATCACACCATATGATACACGATACTCTGAGGTCACACAGATTTGACTTGGTATGACATGGCAGAACTCTCTTTCCTTCTCATTCTCACCTCACCTCACCTCAGTCTACACTTCGACCGCAATTAATCATCCCATCTTTCATTTTTAACTTTTTTATCTATACAACATACACATTTTATCTCCCTATCCATATCCAAATTTTTTTTTCAAAAAAACTTCCTTAAACCATTGTAGACTAGACAAAGTGTCCATGTTTGTCCACATGGGGCTCAAGGAAAAGTTATGGTTCATCCTTTTCCTTACGCAACGCCAATCTTTTGGCAATTTTTTGCAATTTTTTTTATGTAACTAGATTAGGTGTTTATTCAATTCGTTTCTGTGACTGTGTGCACATTGAACAAAATACGAGCTCGTTTCCGTTGCTGCAAAAGGAATATTATTATCTATAAGTTGTAATTGTGAATGTAAACGCATTATGTACAATGGTGTGCATTGCCAATCCTAATGGCTAGGAGCTAGGAGCAAGGTGAGGGATTAATAAGATACTACAGCAGTATACCCTAAGGTGAAGATAAATAGATACGATACCTTCCTAACCTATATTTGTAGCTAATGCACTTCATCGTTATTAAGGTGCAAAAAAACCTGAGCAAAAAGAAAAATGAAAAAAAGAATAGAAACTGACACCCAGAAAAACCGCATGCAAAGTGTGAAATGCTTAATGGAAACAAAATGAAGTTGCAATTGCTCGAGTAACCCTGACACGGTGCTTACATAGACCAGAGCAGACACAGCACAGCAGCCCACACAATTTATTATTGGGTCCAAGTCTAATGTCTAATTACACCCCTGATAGTTGCTCTTGGTTTAAATGTATCTCTGTAGGTATCTTTGTGTAGTCACCGCCACTACTGTACCGCAGGCTCTACCTGCTATTAGTATTCTACTCCAGATTATCTTGACTATCGTGTATTTTTACAGTAAAATCAATCGTTACACCTTGCAATAGTCACAAGTTCATTCTATTTGGTCATAAGGAGCAAACTCGTAATATCGTAATTGTCAAAACACCTCTCTAAACTTGTTACTTCAGACCTTGCCTAATAGGATGCTAATCGATGATCTGATTTTCTTTCACTGTCTCTGATTCCCATTTCCCATTCTCTAACTCTAACTGAATTGCCAGACTTTTCCTATAAAGCAGAGTACAACACAATAGAATCTACTATGTCTGTCTGCTAAATCAGTGTCTAGCTACCTTTAGACATTAAGGTAGCTATTATATATCATTTTACTTTGTTCTCTAAGACATTTTTTGTTCCTCTACACACCATACTGTGTTGGTTTGGGATTCTGTTAAAAACACAACAACCTCTGAACTAATTGCAAGTTAAAATAGATACTTGCGAACAGATTTGGGAGCGTCCAAACAACAGCGAATTTAACAATCAGAGCTCGTGCTGAGCATCTTGTTTTTTTCAACGACGATTGACGATCAGTTAGTGTTTATACAAAAGAAGAATAAGCATCACTTAGCATATCACAGCAGAGCGAGCAGCATGGCACGCATACTAGTATTGCTGGACATACTTATGGGACTGGGATAAAAAAAACAAAGCAGCAGTACAAATAGTAGGTATGATGCTCTACATATGGGAAGGTCGGTAGGCAGTAGTAATAGTAGTAGGTAGTCCGAAGATCACTAACAATAAGGATCTATACAGATACCTACGTACAGGTAAGCGGATCTATAGGCAGTCATATACTACCTCCCTTCAGTTTCTATAATTTCGAATCTTCAAATCGTTTGGAGATGGAAATAATTGCTCAGAGTCAGACGGCAGACCCACACTAGTAAAGAAACCGTGTGCGCATTCAGAAGGGGAAAGAACGAACCTCAAAACCTTGTCCTTAAAGATAACAAATTGATTTCGAACCAAATTGGGGGGATTTCAAAATACTATCATCTTGCAATCGAAGACGTATTTGATAAACGCCTCAGTGTCCTTTACATTGTAACAATAGTGGAGATACTACTTGAATTTGAAATGAAAATGAAAGCACGGGGTCCACTTTTCTATCAACAGTCCAATCATTCAAGTTTTCATGTCGAACTTCGAACCAATATCTTATAAAACTAATGTGAGCATTACCATTTATATCTTTTAAATGTGTTGAGCATGGACATGAGCATGTAGCGCGTAATTTATTGCAATTACCATTATTTTTGACAGAAAGCTTCTTTAAACTAATCTGCAATACACGTACCTATGTATGTGCATGCCTACCATATGCATACATACCTGCACAAACGCATATAATTAAATGATTCAATAATATACGGTTAGGATGACGTAAGTTGATCTGATATAAATCTACGTCTGTCCATCATTCCAAGCACATACACAGCATTCACCACATACCACACGGAATATTTTTACATGCCATTGGAGACACTAATTCGTAATTCGTAATGGTCGAGTTAAAGGTAAAGACCGTGCACAAAGACATATCTCAAAGTGAGTGAGGATGCACCCACGCACCAAATTCTTATCAAACGTCTTCACGTTTACAATCTTGTAAAAGTGTTGAATGTTACAGATTACGTTATAACAGCCAAGTGTTCAGCACTTTATTGTATCGGAATCTCACAAGACGCCTAGCTCAAGGCACGGCACGACAAGTCAAGTCAAGCCAAACCAAGTCACACATGAATGTCATGTCAAACTAGCACCAGAACTAGAGAACCAGCAGAGAGTCACAGTCACAGTATACTACTACTATTAACTAGTCGGACGAACTTGGAATTTCATCTCTTTCATTTCTTATCCCCTCGTGGACCTTCATTCTTCATTTCGTCTTCCATAATACTTTTTAATACATCACATTTACCATGCTTTCATACGTTCATGAAGCTTCTCTCATAATGGTATTTACGAGTATAGATATTATAACAGTACCGTGTATGTAGTAATAATTATTACTTACGCTGGTATTGTGTTCATATAGTGATTTAACATGCTATACTTACATACCATACATTCTTGTTCTTGCTTGCATTTATATTCCATTATAAACAGATGATGATTACCTGAGCCATTTTCAAATGCCTAATATGGACCATGGCTATGGTTCTGACTACGAATACGAAAAGGAATACGATCTACGATTACGAATACGATTATCATTACGATGCGTTTACTGTGACGATTACATCTTACGACCACAATCCACGTCATTAACTTCAACTTCTGTCTTGTCTTCCACTAATATACTCAAGACATATCATATCACAAAGCGTCACACACACAACATCAGGCACAATCATCTCGAATGTATAAGAAGGTCTTCACTCTGCTCTCTATTTTCTACTACTATTATTGTCATTAAATGTTATGTTATTGCGCTGCTATTATTACACAAAACTACCAATACATACCAACGTACCTACCCATTGGCTACAATTTGACAGTATATACTACTTCGACATATTCGATCTGATTTGATCCTGATCCCGTTGCTACCTTCACAAGATCTTTCTCTCATCTTAAAAATACCGATGCAGCAAGAGACGAAGACGAACACGTGTGTTTGTAAACTAGAGACGAGACACAATGTCATTGTTATCACCATCGTGGAAAATAAAAGAGAAAAGAAAACACATTAACACATTTAACACTTAAGATAGGTATATTTACATATCCATTCCTCTGTATAACGACGTGAACTGAAGGCACTGAATACACAGCTGCTTGCCCATCATTCACTGGGTCATTCATTCAAATTATAAAAACCTAGATATGTAGGTAGGTCTACAGGTATTTGTATCACACATTCAACTTCTGAAGAACTGAATTTTCATTCCATTCACGTTTCGCTCTAGATTCCAATTCCAACTCCAAGATCCAACAAATTTAATGTCAAAATGAGCTGAAAAGCAAAAGTTATTGCTAGCTGCCAACTGCCAACAAATTACCCTCACTGATAGTGTAGAGTAGTGCAGTAGCAATACTGCAAATTGCGATTAGCCCAAGACAATAACATAACTTTGAGACGATATCTCTACATTATCCATAATATAATATTGCTTTGACAGAATAATCTGAAATAATCCTTTGATCCTGATGACTCTGAGCAAAAATGCTCAAAGGTGTGACAGAAATTGCATAATTCCACAGTAATAAATAGCAGACACCTTTCTCTACTGTTTTAACTGTGAAATGATTTAACATTGAACATTAGCATACTATTACGTTTCATACCATTTAAATTTCAAATTTAAAGCCAGCTGTGAATTCAAGTTATTAGCCATATAATATTAGTAGTAAAGAATATACACTAAGAATGTGGTTTGGTTATGATGTGGTTGTAAATTTTAAAATCTACTCTTTTTTATCATACTTCCATCTGCATTGCATGCTCAAGCTACTTAAGAAATAAGAATGAAGATTTGTGACGTACCTTTGTGTACATAATTGTATAATTATGTACACAAATGACACTTTGTGACACTATTCCATTTCATATTCATGACAGTGAGA
>JAAXYX010005840.1:0-10417 GCA_036851915.1 Ptenothrix huangshanensis
ATCCTCTCAGAAATCCCATAACGTTACGAAAAAGATGTTAAGTTTTGCACCTTCAACGACGATATGTGTTGTGTTATATCTGTAGGTATGTAGCTGCAGAGGTTCGGTATTAGCAGTGTATGATGCAAAGTGTCTAATGCATTTTTGAATGTTTTGGTAAGTTTACAATATTCTTCTTTAGAACGTTTAAAAAAGCACGAAACGGTGGTAGAAGGTGCTGTTGGAAAAGACACTAATAAAATAATTTTGGAAAACATAAAACAGAAAAAATTCTAATATGGTGCTTTTGAGGGTCAAATCGGTGGTATAACGGAGTTCTTTAAAGGTTCAATAATTTATGTTCAAGTGTTTTTCTAAAAGAACAGAACTTTCTTGTATCGTCCTTTTTGAAAAGTCAGACCATTTTTGTATTAAGGCATCTACTTTTGGAACGTTGCAAATTTTGTAGGACGGTGTTTTCAAAAACGTTCTAATAAAGTGTTTTTTTTCAAAAGTGCAAAACATTCATAGGGAGTATAAAAATGTGTAAAACAACATATCTTGAAAGGTACTTCTTAAAAAGCGCAAATCGAACTACGGTATTATATTTTTAACAGGACATACCTACCATAATTACACCATAATTACAATATGTTTTCGAAACAATGCGAGTTAGTAATTTGCACCTGTTTTAATGGGAAATAATTGTGCACATTTTGCAAAATTATAATGCTGAACACGTAAGGGTATGACTAGAAATGTTTACTGCTATAAACTGTTAATAACGATGTGTATGTATACATGCTACTATAGGCATATTTTCAACTTTGTAAATGGGGCGTTTGGGCTTTTTAAAAAGAATGTAAAACATAGCATGCCCTGCACCTGCACCGTAGTCGTCATCCCCATCGTGAACATCGAATCGCATAAAATATAATAATGTGGTGAAATTGAAAGAGAACCAGAGCCAGAGTCTGAACTGAGAACCAGCTGGACTATTTTACGATGATGTACACACATTAACAATATTAAATTTCATTAGATTTCATAAATAGCTAATGGCTGGTACACGTACAACCATCAGTCAGCTAGCCATATAATCATATGTATTTAGATCGTTGGACTCGCTGCGATTAGTATTTCGTTAGTTCTCTCCCTAGTAGGTTTAAAATTATATACAATTTTATAGGCATTATATGGTTATGTTATGTTGGTTTAGTTTTAAAAGTACTGGGAAAAAAGTGTACGACTTGACAACGACAACATGTGGTAATTTAAGACGTTTGTCTGTCTATTGTTGTTAGTGTTGCACTGCTATGTTGCTGTTGCTATTACACTACAGTCAAAACCTACTCACATACGTAGGGTGGGTATGGGGAAAAAGGGTAAAAGTACAAAAAAAGTATTACAAGTTTATGTAGCAAAATTCTGACTAATGCTGATGTTGATATGGAATCTGGATGGGCGTTACATTTTGACTCGAATTACGAATACGAGTACGAATCTGATTTAACTTGACGACTTTCTTGTGTATTTTGTATGAAAATTGAGATTTTAGCGGTGTACTCTTCTCATAGCCTCCTAGTCTACATTTCGTCCCCATCCACTATCGACATTCAGATCGACATCGTCATCAGCATCGTCATTGTACCCACTGTTTTGAGCTTCTGAGTGAGTAATTCACAATTGACGATTGACAGTCGACATCCATGTTACATCCAAATTAGAAACGGAGTACAGTTGTTCGTGTTCCGTATACCCATTTGTATCGTTGCCTCTAAAACATTTTCACAATTTAGGTTTTAAATAGTTCACGTCCGATTCCCATACAAGTTGCCCAAAGCACAGAAAACGCCTTTCTTTAAGTCTTTATTCTTGTTGCCCACCTTCCATCCTTCATCGTTCATCGTCCATTCCAATTTCTATTTTGCCAGTCATCACTATTGCAATATCGCAATGCGATAGGAATACCAACAATTGTAGTAATAGCAATAGCAACAACGATTCCGATTGTAGATCACCTGTTCTGTGAACAGTTTAAAATTGAGTTTTTTTCAACAAGCTCGTCGTCATCGTCATCTTCGTCTTCAACTTCATTGCCATCGTCCATCGTCAGTCC
This sequence comes from Ptenothrix huangshanensis, assembly GCA_036851915.1. NCBI lineage: Eukaryota > Metazoa > Arthropoda > Collembola > Symphypleona > Dicyrtomidae > Ptenothrix > Ptenothrix huangshanensis. Next base: position 2,099 of record JAAXYX010005840.1, read on the forward strand.
TGCGTAGCAACATTCAACATTATTATCCACATCACAATAATAATTATCTACAAAATTTTCCCGTTCATCTTTTGAAGTTTGAAGAAACTGTTAGTGCAGTACTAACTAGTCTATAGGACTACTTGCAACTGACTGGTGACTAGAGTTACTTGGGTTTCAGTTATACTAATAGCTGTTGAGTTATAGTGTCAGTAGTTGAGAGCTAAACACTAAACATGGTTTGGACATTGAACAGTGAACAAGAAAAAATAAAGATAAAAAATTGAAAACTCATTTTCTTGGGAGAAAATTACAGACCTGAGTTACTTGAGTATTGAGTACTTACTTGAATGACTTGACTTGAAGTCAGTTGAGCAGTTGCTCTTCTTCCATCCTCATAATGATTTAACTTGTTTTCAAATTTCAATTTAAACTCATTTTCCGCATCGTTACGCTTCCGTTTATGAACACAATACAATGGCAAATTGACAATAAAGACGAGGAAAAAAAATATATAGAGCACCGCTGCAACTCCTAGCAATTCAAACGCCAAACGGCAAAGGCAAACGGCAACTTACTGAAGCAGCCGCCACAACTGCCGCCGCTGAGTCGCGACAACTTGATCTAGAAAATTTGGAAATTTAGCAATTGAGATGTTGATACGCAACTGAACTTAACTAAAAGAACTATAAGCTCAACTGGTGCTAATGCTAGACAATTGCCAACTTTTCGATCGTAATTTGTAGTAATTATGTTGGTGTGCAACAGTTTTGAGTAGTTTGATGTTAAATGACTTAGAATTGTTGTTTAAATGTAATTGCACCATTTGATTTTGATTGTGTGTATCGACAATCGTCAATCGTTTTGTTGTAGTCCTCATCCGTGCCATCGTCACCGTCATCTTCAGTCTTTTATTGTTCAAGATTACGAGTACCTACGAGAGGCAAAGCCAGACCGACAAGCTTTGTCCTTGTCATACTTCATTGATCGTCAAATTTCCATGTTCGACGTTCGAAGTTAATGCCGAACTCGACGTCGCGTCGGTGCCGAATACCGAGGGGATAACTGCTTCAGTTTACTCAGATTTGCTTGATTTGATTCTCGAACCGATTAGTGATTAGTAATTCTACTCAGGATTCCCATTCCGAACTTTCTCTGAATTTCAAGTTGTACCTTCTTGTTCATGAGTCAGTATTCATCGATTGTGATTGACGATCTAGTAGATCATAGATGCTGAATAATGCTAATTAATGAAGCTAATAGAGTTACTTAATGGAGTTGTAATATCTGAGAATTAACTGAAGAAAAAACAAATTTGTTTGGACTTTGTGAACAGCGAAAGGAAGATTTGGGTATAATATATATATAGCAATAAATCCAAAGGTTGAAAAAATGCCAAGTATTTTCAAAGGCTCGAAGAAGAAGCAGGGGGGAGGGAAGGGGAAGAGTAGTAGTAGTAGTCCCAATCGAAAATACATGAGTTCGTCGTCATCAGTAAAATCATCACACCGCGGTCATCATCATTATCGAAGAAGGAGGGTAATGTATTCACTCAGATTCTATTCAGTACCTAACTTATATTATATCCTATAGTTGATATTAGTACAGTCCTAGTCCTGTAGTTGATAATCCGTAATCTGTAATTTTTTATTATTCCGTTTATCTTTCATCTCTTGACTTTTCTTATTTCTATAAACTATCACTATCACTGGCAACTAGCGTAGACACTAAATGGAACAATGGAATAGGTATCCAAGATCAATAGATCAAAGATGGATTTTGGGAGATTGGCCCATTTATTCCGTAATTTTCCTCCAATTTAAAATTTCCAATGTTCACGTACCTATTCCAACAATTTCATTCAATATCTCGAGTGCAGTTTCATTATTTTCATTCATATTTGCGCTCACACTCATATTCCCCATGGATATAGGTAGGTAGGCAAGGAAGGTATTTCTCGATTTGACTTTGACCTTTTATCAACGGCATTCGGCAATCAGGATCACAATCGGCATCGGCCATCGACTGATCAATGATCAAATCATATAATGATTATTATAGGAAATAGGGAAATAACCAAACCAAACCGAGCCAAAGTAAAGCAAATCAAGACAATAGACAATCGATAAGCTAAACCTAGAGAAGTTGATGTTGTTGATGCTCTTGTTGAAATAGATGCGGATACTGATGACTTTGGTAGTGGTAGTAAAGTTAAAGTACAAAACGGAGAAGTAAAGTGCTCTGTTCATCTGTCTGCCGGTACAAATTATTATCCACTCTACTCTACTCTCTTGATACTTGATTGCTCGATCAGCCTCATTCGTTCATTCCTCATTATTCTTCAGATTAACGATAGAAGGAAAGAGAAAACTAAACTAAAGAAGATGATGAAGAATGGAAAAAAAAAACTTTAAAAAATACCAGCAGCTGTTTAATAAACAAGCAGGCAGGCTAGGCCAGGTTCGTTCTCGTTCTCGATCCTCCTGACTCCTGGCATCCCATTTTAAAGATGTAGGTAATTGTTATATGTATATTATTATACTTTAGCCTTTGTCTTAATATAGGTCTATCCTGAACAAAAGTATTCGGAAAGGTTCTGGTTGTAGAGCTGTGATCTCGCTGAATCTACTTTGAATAAAATTTAAAGTGTGGAAGTATGTTGTTGTTGTCGGCTTGGATTTTTGGTTTGGGATGGTATCAGTTTAAAATGATGGAGTGTGGAGTGTGTTGAGGGAAATAAATGTCTGTAGTTATAGGCATTGTATCACTTGGTTTTTGCTTTTGGTGCATTATTATTCGTATAGAGATAGGCTTTAATTATAAAGGTAGGCAGGTACTTTACTTGATTTGACTTTACACTTACATTTTACATCACATAGCTCTCTCATTCTGTCAGAAATTCAGTCTTAGTTTAAAGCAGTGTGCTGTTGTGGGTTCTCTTCTCCCGTTTCTGTTTCTGTTGTAGGACGTGATTTTTGTTCTTGTTGTTGTTGAATCAGGTGATTCGTGATTGCTGATTGTTGAGGAATGAGACCCTATCCACTATCCAAAAGCAAAGTGTTCGTGTAATGTTTTGTTTCGATGAGATATCGTTACATGTCTGTGTTCTGTGTTGAGTTACTTTTTTCCTATACGTATAGGTATGTACCTGGCACTTATTCGTGGTTCCCTACATCATCATAGGATTTTATTCCATGTTATACCTATGTAATAATAATGTGGTGTGATGTTAGGTTATGTTATGGGATTATAATATCTTGGGTATGGCAGTTTAGAGTATTGTATTATGTTGTATTGTATTTTGTACTAGAAGTAAGGTAGGTATTTGTAATTGTGTGCGTCTGGGTGTTTGATTTTTTTAGCTTCGGTTGTATGGATGGTTAGTAGAAATATTTCACGGTTTGAAATTGTTAGCTCTTGCTGTTAGCTGGGTGGATCGATGGATGTTGTGGTGTTGTGGATGAGGAAGGATGTGAGTCAGGTATCCCCGCAGTCACTACACTACTGTGAAAACAAATAGGAGCTAATCTTGGCCAGGCAATAAGTTAAAGCATGGCATGGCATGAGATGCTTAGAATAAAAGCGAAGAGTTAAAGTCCTAGAGGTACTTGCATTAGTAGGTACCTATATATACGTGAGGCGTAAATAGTAAATGCTTAATGCATATAAATATAGGAGAATACCTGCAAGATTATTTAAGACAGATAGATGGTTTACATTTGGAGAAGGATGAAAAAAATGTGAAAAAGCATGTTGCCCGTTGCCTTACAGGCTTTGGCTTCATCTTTAGCTTTTTGGCTCTGGCACTGGCTTGCTCTTGGCTTTGGTTCTGGCTTTTGTAGCCTTAGCTGTGATAATGATTTTACATCCCTCTCAGGTATTTGTATACCTCCAGGCTTTTATCTGCTTCCATCCAGTACAAGCCAAGCACTAGCACTAGCACCAGCACCAACATCAACATCCTTAGGAGTAATTCGAATAATACATAGGAGAGTACTTATGAAGCTGGGCTTTAGTCTAAGAGATGCTTTTTATTTATTGTGCTAGAGACTTTGGTAGTTTTCATGGTTTCAACGTTTCAGAATCGTGATGGTCCTTGTCTTGTCCTGTCTTGTTTTTCTCTATGGATGGCTGTCGTTGACGTTGGCGTTTGGCGTTGGCATTGTCGTTGTCGTTGTCGTCTTCGTATTTGTATTCTTTTAAGCGTAATCGTAACCGTTGCTGTGGCTCTCATCTCATCCCATCTCATCCACTCGACTCCACTTTTTAGTCTTTAGCTGGACTTCGTGAGTCTTTTCGTGTCTTTTGAGACTTGTGCCTCTTTTAATACCGCAAGCTCGGACTCAGACTTTATAAAGAGCTACAGCTAGGCTAAGCATCTGCAACTCCGTTGTTGTTCCTTCTTCTGTCCTCTTCTCTCATTCTTCATCTCCAAGTCGAACTCATAATATAATCCAACTCGACTTGACTCAAGTCAAGATGCTCTTGGTTGACGTGCAACTCGTGTGAAGCTGCAGTCCTGCAGAGGCAACCTGCTTAGGAACTAGGTACCTGTATCAATTCAATTGTCAAGGGTGCATTCATGGATCTTATGTATATTTGCCTACGATTATAATTAGGTTTTGGGAGAGTGGGCAAAGTGTGCTATCTGCATTCCTTCAAGAAACAGGTGGTTACACAAATCGTGTATGTATCAAACGTTCTTGATTTGAGCAGTTTTAACAAGGGAAATTCCATTATTGATGTGGCTTTGAAAAATTGAACTTCTATGTATATACATACTTGTTTTTCAAAATTGGTACGGCGTGACATTTGGCCTTTGCCTTTTCAAAATGTGCTTTCTACACAAGCGTAGCTGTTTTTAAAAATAAATAAATGTGAATGTGCATTATTGGCTTGTTTTTAACAGTGTATGGTAATACTCTTTGAGAATTTCGAAATAGGTACCCACCTTTTCATGTTCACAAAAATGTGTGACAAAAGTTTTAAAGTTCTAAGAAATGAAATCAAGATTTGATCTTTTTGAAATGCTCAAGTTTTGATCTTTTTCAAAATGTGTGTGCATTTTAAATTTTCCTCTTTGCAAATACTTAAATATCAGTTTTAGGCGTGTATGAAAATAAATGCGTGATTGTAGCAATTTGCTCTCTTTGCAAATTGTAAATACATCTTCCATTTTACTCCTCAGAAAATTTGTAAAGGATAACTTCTCGCAGTTATACAATAGCACCTGATTCCTGATCTTGATTCAACAATTTTTTATCATTTTCTGAAGAAAACTGATTATGCCTTGATTAGACTGACATTTTGCATTAGACTAGCAGTCTACCGAACGTTTTGCTCTATTTGAACAATGTGGATGATAGATACCATCTTTTGCACGGTGAACGTCAACAGTGTGCATGAGGACTCTTACTCTAAGTATACCTGCACATATTATAATTATATACTACTTACGTGCATGCCGTAGATTGGATTGAAAGGTGCAAGACTGCGACTACAGGATAAAATGCATTATTGGAGGAACAATGAAATGTTTATGGGAAGTTGTAAGAAATGTGAGAAGTAAGAAATAAGAAAAGCATGCACTTACTCTGTTCACTACATGAACATGATTTGTTCTTGTTCTTGCTCAAGTTGGCAGAGAACCCAGAACCAGCAAAGCAAAGTCAAGCCAAGCCAAGCCAAGCCAAGCAAAAGCAGTACCTACTAACTGTTCTTGAAGTTTCAGTTCTTTACTACTTTTCAAACTTATGGCTTTGGCTTTATTTAAATTTCTTTCTAGTATCCTCCTGATTCTAATTGTGGGGCGACTCTGTCTTTATCCTCAAACCTTTCTTAGCTCTTCACTCCATTCCTGTATTATCCAACACAATATATGGGAAAAGGAGTGATATGGGATTACGGATATTCCATCTCCATCTGCTCAGCTTACTTTCGTATAAATTGCACTTGCATAGACAACCACATCGATAACGACAATGACAGTGACACAAACAAAGACAAAGTAAAGAATAGGCAATGAGAACGAGATAGGGACAATTAAGGACTGCTGCGAGCGTAAGGTTTATAGCGTGAAGCATGTAATAGTAATATAGTAATTGAGTAAGAATAATGACGTGGATAAGGATGATAGGGATATCCAGCACTCCAAGTCAGTCTTGAGTCTTTGTTTCTGTCAGTTTCATGTTGATTCCATGAGTCCAGTAAGTGGGAATGGAGATATAGCGAAATAAATAAATGTCTGAATACTGTTTGAGTAGCAACAGGTACTATCTACTGCTCATTGTCTACTCATCTGAATGGATATGCTTTTAAGTTGAAGAATTATATTATAGCATTGCATTGCATTACATTGCATTACATTACATTGCATAGTATTGTATTTTGTTGCAATGCTTGGACTTAACCGTCACCAACCCCCGCATCCCCCTTTACTCCATGAACGTGTGATCGTGATGTGAATGCTGGGGATATGAAGGGCTGATGTTGATTTTGAACAACTCCACTACTACCACTTTCCACTTCCATTTCCACCCTTAACTATACAGTACGGATATATATGTATGCATGTAGTAGGTATATGCGAATGTGATTGTAGCCGGGGTTGGGGTAAGTAGATATGCGTTTTTACGCTCAGGTTTAAAGCCTCTGCAATACAATGGACAAGAGATACATACATGGAGTATTGGACAGATTGGGCAGAGTGAGACGGAGTAGTAAAGGGAGTGCGAAGGGAGACAGGCTTGGTCAGAGAAGAAGTGGAAGTGGTGGAAGAATAGTCAACAGAGCAGACCCACGTCCAAGTCCAACTTGTAGCCCACTGGTCCACTAGTTCAGTTCATCTTGATTCAAGATACTAGTAGTTTGTTAGAGAGATATCTTTTCTATTATTCCTCGATTCATTCGTTTTGTGCCAAGCCAAACCAAACCAAGCTAAGCCAAGCCAAGTCAGACCACAGTCTAGAGAACAACCTGTTGCTTCTTCAACGTCTTGGTTGTTCGTTGATGGTTGTGGCTTTTTCGAGTCTTTTGTGGTTCGGGTTCTGGTATGCAAGGTTAAGGTTTTCCTTCACACAATCTCTACTCTTCAATTATCGCAACGAGATACGGATACCAATTCTCATTCCCATCCTAACAAACCCAAAGTCCCAGTCCAATACGGACTTTATCAAAATCACAAGGAGCTGTGGTGTTCTATATTCTCCCATTTACGTCTCCTCATCCTCATTGTCGGTTACTCACTTATTTACTATACGCGTTGACACACATCAATTTTCATACCAGTTCATCAATTAGTGGCCCAAGTTATCCGCATCGACAATCCTGACTCCTGACTCCTTTTCCATTTCCACTCCATGGCCAATTATTCCCTGTAGTCGAACCAAACCACATTCCAAAACCAAGTCCAAGTTATTTATCCGTTGAAATAAATGGTAAATACAATTCAATTACTAGAATTACCAACTTACCTAGTTTCTAGAATATTTATGTAGAGTTGATGCAAAAATAAAGTCAGTCAATAATATATAGCTAGGTAATTAAAAGTAAAAGGCTGGCATTACCATATATAATCACTGCATTTGCGATACGAATACTAGTTTGAATAGATAGGAATACGAATGTGCAATAAAGCTCGTCAGTTGTCAATTACACTTTGGCACGTGGTCATTTTGATGTCTGAGGAACAGTAATAATTGTAATCATTATTTAAATGATATTACTACGTACTATGGTTATGGCTATAGTGACTTTGGAGTAGGAATAATGAAAGTGAGAATGAATTGAGGAGTGGAAGTTGCCATTATTGTAACTGTTGGGCGAGTAAAGTATTTAAATAATTACTATTACTGCTCTGAAATAAAAGGGAACATTATCGACAAATAAAAGTTCAGTACCTAATTAAATACGTTTTGATTGACAATTGTGCTGTGCCTGAATCTGAATGTGTTGTGTCGTTGCCATACTTTCTTTGGTACCGGGGAGACACACTTTAATTATTTATCTTCAATAATTAAATCACTTGCGCCGCAATGTGTAATTAAGTGTGTGGTCTCTCCATAAAGTTTCCCTTTAGTTTTGGTTTTGGTCTTCGTTGTGATTCCTGTCTCGTGCTGTACTTGATTCATTATATTTGTACTTGTCGATGTCATGTGGCAGTCATAAATAAATAATTGAATTAAAATCCCAGTTGGAAGTAATTATTATAACTATATGACTATTATCGAGGAGCGTTTGTCGACGTCAAAGAAGACAGACTTGTGACTTTGAATGTGAGATATGACGTGAACACGAACGGTTTGTTTATTTATTGAGAGACCGTGGCGGATGCCGACGTTA
>JAAXYX010005841.1:0-10417 GCA_036851915.1 Ptenothrix huangshanensis
TGGAATAATCTCTTTGAATCTCTAAGTAATCCAAAAATACAAATGGATCTAGAAAAAAATATCTAAATCCAAAACACCTTCGAAGAAAAATCACATAAATTCATTAGATTTTTTAACCGTTTCGAGATTGTTTAAATAAGAAATTTTGAGACGTTTCAAAATTGGTGAAATTAAAATTTTTGGAGCGATCAAAAATTGTTAAAATAAGAAATTTTGAAACGTTCACAAATTGATAAATAAAAAATTTTGAATCACTTCCTAATTGTTTAAGTAAGAAATTTTGTAACTTTCAAAAATTGCTAAATGAAAAATTTTGAATTGCTTCAAAATTGTTGAAGCAAGAAATTTTGTAGTGTGCAAAAATTGCTAATAAAAAAATTTTGAATGGCTTCGAAATTGTTAATATAAGAAATTTGTTGAAACGTTCAAAATTTTTGAATCGTTTCGAAGTTGTTAAAAAAAATTTAAATAGTTTAAAAATCTATTCTAATTTTGAATCTGGATTTATGGGATTTTGTTTTTAGAGCCATATTTGCTGATTCAGCTCATTTTGATTCTTCATCGGCGATATATTCATTAGCATTAACTTTTTGGTTTAAAAATTTGAAAACATAAAATTAAAAATGCAACTTACAGGTCACCAACAAGCTGGAGTGCAAACAAAGAGAAACCTTATGGCCTTGTCGCTTCAGGAGTTGCTACAAAAAGTTTTAGCATTGATGCTATTTAATGCAGCAGCAATGATTCTCTTATTGTTTGCTATTTCTAAGGATACCAAGCGACGACAGCTGCTGTTTGTTAGCCTGAATTCGCAATACCAGAACGTTTACACTTTCTCACTTTTAATATGTCTCGAAGCGCTTCCATTGTTCTTTAGCTCGTCTTCTTTATTCTTTCTATTATTTTTGCAGCTGTCATTACTTGACAAGTCTACACTTTCTCACTTTTAATATGTCTCGAAGCGCTTCCATTGTTCTTTAGCTCGTCTTCTTTATTCTTTCTATTATTTTTGCAGCTGTCATTACTTGACAAATGTAATGAAAACCAAAGGCATGGTGTACACGCACTTTTGGAGGCAAGGTAAAGAAACGTGGATTATTATAACTTCATTTTCAAATTTATTTTTTATTTTCATATATTAATTTCAGCTGCATTAAAACTATAATTTTAAATGTCTCCATTCCTTTCCTTACAGAAATAGAACTCTTTGCAACGATTTAATTTCTATACAAAATGCACACAAAAATTACAGAGAAAACTCTCTTTTACTGATATTTTTTAATCAGGTTAACTCGAGTGTAATTTTTTCGCTGAAAGTAGTATGTATTATTATACCAACAGTGTGTGGATTTTTTGCTATTCGTTATTTCCATGCAAATGTACTAGCTGGGATAATAAATTACTACTTATTTCTTGGTGCAATTTGCTCGTACATCATTTTGTATGATCGAGCATTTTGTGCATCGAGAAATATGAAGCAATTCCAGGCGGAAATTGTGATTTATGCAAAGTCAAAACAAACGGCGACTAATTCCGCATATATGAAAAACATTTGTAAGTACTTTGCTAAAGCCGCTGAATCGATGCCCAATATTGGAATTCAGGTTGGAGAATTTCATACGATGGAACGCCTGTCTACTGTCAACTTTCTTCACTATATTATTGTTCAGATTACGAATGTGCTTATTGCATTTAAGTAAACACTACATTATTACATTATTACAGTTATTTCATTTGTAGTCAATAAGGGAACAAAATGACTTTACTAATGACTTATTTTCACGTAATGCTTAATGCATTCGAAGTAAACTGGTGACGGACCGCGCCTTTTGTAATGAATGTATGTATAAAAATACCTTTAATTAGTTTTTTTCAAATGAGAATTTTAAGACCAAAAATAATCGGAACTTTGAAATAAAAAACGCGAATTTCCTTATCGCTTATATACCTTTCATTCCATAGATTCCTGCAGTTTATTTCGGGGGAAGTTTAGTACTTTAGAGAATTAAAAATATTCAAGAAGAACTTAATCCTTGAGATTCCATAAAATCGGAAGAATTTCGTGTTTATGCATTTTGCTTTTAACATTAACCAGAATACTTAAAAATTTCGGCCATAGCCGATTCAACCTGCAATTAGTAATAATTTTCACATGGTAATTGCAAGCGGTTGCTCGTGAAGTTAAACCCTAGGCTTGTTTGGTATCTAAATTTAATTACATTTCAAATAGAAATTAGCAGTTGTAAACAGGGTGTGTTCAATGCAAAGAATTCTTTGCTGACATAACAATTTTCAGTACCATAAAACTTCTGATTATAGCCTGCCTCTGCTGCCTTTGAAAAGTAAATAATTCAAGTGGTAGCCGGCGCTATAATTACATGTTTTACTGTAGCCATATTTTAATAAGGATAAGCTCAAAGTAAATTAAATTGAACGAACAATTAAACAATTACTTTCAATCAAATATGAAACTAAACAAACCAGCGTCAGCGTCTATCACATTTTAATTACTCCCAAAACCTAGAAGTTTTAAGCTCAATTTTACCACAGAGTATAAACTAATTCATGGAACAAACAACAAGTCAGTCCGAAAAAAATCAAAAAGTCCAATATGCTCACAAAATCGGAAAACTCTACAAATATGCGTTGTGTCAAGTTGCTAACGGCGCTGAACTTTATTCCCTTTCATTTAAATGTTGACACCAGAAAACTTTCGGAGCAAACTTGCCCTTGGCGGATTCGAATATGGGGACTATTCTGCTCGCACTTTATACTGCATGCGACTTATATTACATATCGCTTGATTGAATCGTTAATTTTTCCTGAATATTTCGTCTCAATACACTTTTCCATCCATCTTATTGACGTTTGTGTGAGTTGGTTGGTAACCTTCTGGATACATAAAGCAATTATTTCACGGCAAAGCACCGTTTTCGTCCTATGGAATCATCTGTTTAACTATCCTTCAAAACTGGGTAATAAGAAAGAAGGTTAATCACAATTACAATCTATGTCTGAATATAATATTTTTTACTTTAATGAATAACATTTTCATTAAAAGTATTTTTCAAATTTGACCAAATTTTAGAGTTACATGAAAGAATGTTACTTACCTCTATGTTTTAAATATTATTTTCAGATCCTCCTAACGCTGGAGTGAAAACGAAGCGATCTCTTACTGCTTTATCGCTTCAAGAGTTGCAGCAAGTATTTTTAGCTTCAATGATTTATGGTGCAGAAATAATGGCACTCTTAGTTATATCCTCGGATACCACACGAAGGCAGCTGTTGTTCGTCAGCCTTAATTCAGAACACCAGAATGGATACACTTTCACACTTTTAACGTGTCTCGATGGGATTCGAATAACCTTCAGTATGTCTATAATGTTCTTTGTATTATTTATGCAGTTGTCCTTAATTGACAAATGCAACGAAAATCTGCAACAGGACATAAATATGCATTGGGGATCAATAAGGTAGGACTAATGGTTCTTATTCTTTCAAAATTCAGCGCTAAAATTATACCTTCTATAATTACATTATATGCATGATTTTCTTATAGAAACAAAAGACAACGCCGCCCCAATTTAGTTGCTATAAGAGATTCGTACAAGAAATGCCGTGAAACCCACCTTCTAATGCTATTTTTCAATCAAGTCAGCAGTAGCATAATTCATTCTTTTANCTAATGGTTCTTATTCTTTCAAAATTCAGCGCTAAAATTATACCTTCTATAATTACATTATATGCATGATTTTCTTATAGAAACAAAAGACAACGCCGCCCCAATTTAGTTGCTATAAGAGATTCGTACAAGAAATGCCGTGAAACCCACCTTCTAATGCTATTTTTCAATCAAGTCAGCAGTAGCATAATTCATTCTTTTAAAACACTATGTATTATTATAGCTACGGTGTGTGGATTTTTTGCAATTAGCTACTTCCATAAAAATGTACTAATTGGAGTAATGAATTACTACTTGTTCATCGGTTCCGTGTGTACTTATATCATATTTTATGATCGTGCATTTTGTATACCAAGAAATATGAAGCAACTTAAAATGCAGATTCTCATCGCAGCAAAGTCAAAATCCAAGACTACCCGTTTTCCTTCTGTTAAACGCGTTTGTGACTACTTTGCTAAAGCCACTGAGTCGATTCCAAACATTGGAGTCCAGGTTGGAGTTTTTCACACAATGGAAAAGATGTCAACGGCCAACTTTCTTCATTATGTTATTGTCCAGATCACAAATACACTAATTACGTTCAAGTAAAGTAGACTTCTCATCATCAGTAGACATTTCTTTAATTCATCCACATTCTCCTCGTATTTGTCAAGGTAAAAGTAGTTTCCGAAATTAACTTTTCCTGTGTTTCAAATTTAATTGATATAATTTTCTGTACTTGCTAGAATTTGAAAAGTCCCAGATGTCTGTATAAGTGGACAAACCAATTGACGAAGGAATACACCCTAGCAGTATAAACACAATTAATTCTGTTATGACGCCGAAAACCAATACGTAACACCAAAAATACCATGCCGAATGTTGAAACTATAGGATTTACGTACGTAAATATATTTAAGAATATATAACATACATGTAATTGGTTACAATTTCATTTTAATTTGAAGCATATCATACTGACATTGCAATCATTGCTCTTATTTTATTTGCCAAGATAAACTCAAAGGTTATATTTCAAAATTAAAACGATGTTGTCAATCAAATATGAATTTAATTACACGATCCAACATTGTACCTGCTAAAACTGCGACCACGAAACATAATAACATACATACATTTAACAAACAGTAATGACGCTTGACCCATGACATATTTAAACGAAGAACGAAACAATAAACAATTTTTATACATAACATTGAACGCCAAAATCAATCGTAAGGAAGATTTAAGTTGAATAAAGGTAAAAAAGTTGTTAGACCCAAAACAGGGTTAAAACTAATGCGCTCTAAAAATCCATAATGTACACAAAACAGAAAAACTTCTAATGCAACTTTTCAATCAACTCAACTGTAACATGAGTTTTTCATCAAAAATATTCTGCATCTTTGCTACCACCGGTTATGGAATTTTCGCTAATCGTTATTTCCATACAAATGTACTAGCAGGGATATTGAATTTCTACCGTGGACCCGGTGCAATGTTAATGTATGTATATCATATTTTATGATCAAGCATTTTGTGTACCGAGAAATATGAAGGAACTCAAGATGAAATTAAGAGCGTTCATATATTGCATAATTTAATTTCGAAGTATGTAATTTACTTTGGCAAATTGGTTAAAAATCACACCACTTTAAATAATCATATAAATATTTTAAATACCATCGCATCCTAATATTATACATAGATTCGTATTATTTCACTTTCTTTCTAAAACTATTTTCGAACAATTTAACCATGGGCTCCGCCACCATGACCCCCGCCATGACCCCCATGTCCTCCATGACCATGACCACCATGACCATGACCTCCATGTCCATGTCCATGTCCATGACCACCATGTCCACCTCGACCTCCTCGTCCACCACGTCCTCCATGACCATGCCCGGAATGTCCTCCACCTCTACTCCTACTCCCAAACCTTCCTCTCGCCCCACCACCACCTCTTCTGAATCCAGGACGTCCCCCGATCCAAATCCCACCTCCACGGCCACGCCCTCCTACAGGTCGTCCTCTAAAAGTCTGTCTTCCTCCACCCCGACAATACTCAGGGTAATAGTAGCAATCGTCATATTCGGAGAGTCCGAAAGGGCTTCCAAGGGAAAATATTTGTCTTTTAGTTCTGCTGACGGACGAATCTGAACTTTGACTTTGATCATGTTCTTCTATTAGCATTGGTTTCGGGGCTGATGAAGATGTCGAATTTTGAGACAGGGATTTTGTAGGAGCATTCATTGTCGACTGTGCCATTGTTGGGAGACATAGTGCTGCACTGAAGATGACAAGCTAAAAACACAATTAACACAATTAACACAATTAACACAGACGTTATAATTACTTTTACGATGGAATACAAATATATAAAAGTATATTGATATTGATATGATAAATATCATTAGATGATCAATGTGCCGAATGTCGATGTTTGGCTTTCGGCGATTTTACTGTGTAGGTATATTGCAAAATATAAAGTTTATCACTAAAATGCTCAAACTAATAAATTATTATTGTTATTATTTCACCTTTAGCAGCATTTCAAGATTGAATATATAATGATAGTTTTGAGGTATTGACTTGACTGTAGAACGATCAAAGATTTTAATATCCTGCAGTAAGCTCTTATTGTCCGAAACTAACTTTCACACAGACACAAACGATAGTCAAAGGAAAATCAAAGGCCACAACTCCGTCACGGCTGATTGATTTACTACTAACATTTACCATCTGATTTGAACCGAAACGACTAGCGGCAGTGACTCAACTTGCAAATTAAGCATCTCATGATTGTCAATTGTACTACAGTGTACCATCGCCCAATTTAACCACGAGCCGAATTGGTAATTACACATCTGCATGGATATTTCCCTATGTATTTTCTTACATAAGACTACAAGTGATCTCAGAAGTCTTAGTGTCTGCGTATCCAAAGTCTAGTGACACCACAATTTAATTTATTTTGAATTATTCCGTTGAATAACTAAACAGGGTAATAATTGGTGTAGTCACGCGATGGATCTGCACTTCTAATTTAGTGTTTTTAGTGCAGTTTAACTCTAAAGACATAAACACATTCATTAACATGATTACATTAAAAGCCAGCTGCTTGGACACTGTCTGCAAAATTAAAGCTCAAGTCAAAACATATGCCCACAAGTATTTAAAAAAATCCAAAGCGCAAAATAAGTAACGGATTCAGATCAGTAAATTTGTATTGAAAAAAATAGTGACTATATTGTGAGTCAGTCCGTCAGTCGTGAGGAAATAAAAACCAAGAGTAATGAGAACATAGTGAAAAATTTACAAATTCTGGTTTTGAAGGTCGGCAAAATATACTCCGGTAAACAACCATTAAAATATTATTTATTTATTCATATAATGGTTCAGGAAAACGATATTCTTGTAACAGGGAAATACACATGATGTGTATTCAAACGTTTGTCAGAATTAGGAGTGCATATGCACTTAATGAGTGGACTGAGTGGAAATAAATACACACAGCCAAACAGGAAAAATCAACATGATGCTTTAATCAGCCTCAGAGTAATTACTATTCAGTAATTATTATTGTTGAAACACTGGTTAAAAAACCAGCCATGTACGTATCAGTGTCTGATTAAATGTTGATCAACAAACACCCCAGCCACTCCAAAAGCTCTTTGTAGAGTGTGGTTGTAATCGTTTCACTTCCATTAAGTGCAGAAATAAGGCCTGCCGTCGTGCGAATACATACAAGAAACGTGTAATAAATAATTATAATTACTTTTGCTATATCTGTATTAGTTTTGGCTACCATTGTACATTGATTTTTCTCCCTACTTAAGGTATTTTCAGATATCTAGTATAACTGAAAAAAAAGAAATTATTTTCATGTATTTCTGATCACAAAATATGCACCATTGAAATGCAGTAACTTATTTTCAGTGTCTGAAAAATGTGGCCTTGCTGTAATCGCTAGCTTTGTCGCCAATTAGTATTAAAAATAATATTTGTTTAGATTTACACCACTCCAGTAGCTAAAGACTTCGTGACGCGGCTTAGTTGTCATTTATTTTACTACAAACTACACACTTGAGTAATACATATTCGTATTTAAGGCGTATTGAAGGCGACCAGAAAAAATAAATACCTAAAATTTCAAAGCTCACATTGTGGTTGTCTTTAAATGTTTGGCACCCTACTTATCCCAGAAATGCAAAAATATTTTTTTTGGAAATAATTACATGAGCCGCTTTAAAAGCTTTTTGAACTCCAAAAAGGCAATTTAGCATTTTAGACACTATTTCCACGGTTAAAGCATTTACGAACTGCTTCAGCACAATTTTCAAAAACAAATAATTAAATTGAAGTTTTCGTAAACCAGAACTTGGAAATATTTTTTAAACAACTTTGAAATATAGAAATATTAGCATTTAAGCGTTTTAGGTGAAAATTTCCAACAAAAGCATTAATACTATACATATATACATACATAATATACATATACATACATATATATAGGTATATACTGAGTATGACGTATACTGAGTCTTTCAGGCTACCCTCGTTGGAGGACAGTGTCAAGTTTTGTTAATAAAGTTTGCCTTTCTCTATATATTATGATATATTATAATTTTTTATAAAACCTATGCAGAAAATTACGTGTGAACATTTATGTAGCAATAATTTCAAAACTATCTAAATCTCTATGATTAACACACTTACCGTAGACACAAACACGTTTAATTGTTGACATAGTATTGCAGCCGTAAATAAATCATTCCAAAGCCGCCCTTCAATTTACATTATGAAATAGCTTAAAGGATTTGTAATTCAGGTTCATGCATCAAAAAAGTATGTATGTATCATGATGAGTGTATGATACATATTTTTTTCTATCCTCGAACTTGGTCAAACTGATTATGCATGTATGTACATTTATAAAAATTTGGCTTTTTGTAATCAGACATTTCAGCACATCTATGTAATCCCTTAAACGTGTAGTATGCAATTAAATGACAGTTTCAAAGAACCCTTTCCTCATCACTCAGCATATTCATAAATCGTCAAACCACAATCTATTTCTAATAATTATTACGATAACCCGTAAATAATGTGTTTCTACTTTTAGAAACAGAATAAATTATCATGACAGAAAGGAATTATGCGAATATTTGAGCCGGACTTACAAATGATCCGTATTTACTTTTCCTGTCGTTGTTTTAATCCGTATGAAACCATTGACAAACACGAACAAGCTTGTCAGCTTGAATTAAGTAGGATTGTAAGCATTAACTGCAAATGTAGATAATATAATAATAAATAAAGTAGTCATAAATTAAAGCATCAATTGTATAATAATTTCATCACCTGTCTAATGGAAAGTATAAAAAGTTTAACAAGTGTGCGAAAGTCAGCAGTTGTGGCAGACAACTACACTTCTTGTAGCACATCTTTCATACTAGTAATTTTATAACCATCATGAAATTAATTAATAGCTTAGCAATAATAATACTTGTGGGCATTGTAGGACTTGCTCACTGCCAACGGACAGAGCCAGGCCGAGACGATTTTTATTACGACGTCTTTCCCGATGATTTCCAATGGGGATTTGCCACAGCTGCATATCAGATTGAGGGGGCTTGGAATTTAAGTGGTGAGTTTCAGCCTTAGCTTTCCTTGTTATATATGTGAAGAGTCAAAGAGCTTATAAATAAATACATACGATTTTTCAATGTCTTATTAATAATAAAGATTTTTGATTTGGAATATTTCGTTTCGTATAGTCATGTGTTATTGTACTACAAAATTACCTTCTTGTTTACGAAGATTTTAAAGGACAATTACTAATGCAAGTGATTTTGCTTTTGTGAATACAGATAAAGGAGTAAATATCTGGGATACATTTACTCATAAATCCGACTCGAATATTGCTGACCATAGCAGTGGTGACGTAGCATGTGACTCATACAACAGATTCAAGGATGATGTTCAAGCACTCAAGAATACTGGCGTAAGTGTTCTATTTTTGCCCCAAGAGATTAAAGCCTGTTATAATTAGAAATCGCTGGAAAATTGACTAACTAGCTACACTGTAAAAACTTTAAGTAGGTAATTCAAAGTAGGACCACATGCATCCAGAACGTTATATGTAATTAGTTGTATGTGGTATAATTATATGTAAAAATAGTTAGGAGGATGCATCTTAAGTGCAGCATGAACGCATAAAAACGGATATTGGACTGCAAGATACTGTTTTCGGAAATGCCCATTTTTATTTTTGACTCTCTCAAAATGTCTACGTATTGTTTTTTCCTTTTTTGAAAATGGCCAATTTTTACTTTTAAAAACATGCATTTGCTATTTTTCACCCTGTTTCACACCGAAAGTTTGTTTATATATTTACATTTTTTAGAGACGTCAATGTTTTGTTTCTATGGTTTTTGAAAGCGTCAATAACTTGTTTTTGGTTTTTTAAATACGTCCATTTTTTGTTTTTACGGTTTTTGAAAGCTTCAATAATTTATTTTTTGGTTTTTTAAAAACAACCGTTTTTTGTTTTTTATGGTTTTTGAATGCATCAATACTTTATTTTACGTCGTTTGACAAAGTAATTATTTTTTTTTAGATTTTTTAAATGTCAATGTTTTGTTTTTTACGCTTTTTGAAAATGTCAATGTTTTGTTTTTTACGCTTTTTGAAAATGTCAATGTTTTGTTTTTTACGCTTTTTGAAAATGTCAATAATTTTTTTTAT
>JAAXYX010005842.1:0-10417 GCA_036851915.1 Ptenothrix huangshanensis
TACAGACCCGGCGCTTATTCGTGCCCCGGCACTTATAGCAACATTGTGCTTTTTAACCCGGCGCTTATTTGCACCCGGCGCTTATACGCGACCCGGCGCTTATTCGACACAATACGGTATTTTGGAACTGACTGATTTTGTCACCGTAATTACTTTGAATATTTCTTTGAGTTATGGTGAATATTTTCTCTGAGCATATCCGCGCAATTACTCCTCACGATCAGCGTACACAGCACAGTACACATTCATTTAACTCCAGCCGCACATACAAATTCTGGACACCCCGTCGAAGTTTTTTAAAAGTAGGTAATTTGAGGTTTTTATTAATAGACATAAT
Organism: Ptenothrix huangshanensis; assembly: GCA_036851915.1. Classification (NCBI taxonomy): domain Eukaryota; kingdom Metazoa; phylum Arthropoda; class Collembola; order Symphypleona; family Dicyrtomidae; genus Ptenothrix; species Ptenothrix huangshanensis. Next base: position 338 of record JAAXYX010005842.1, read on the forward strand.
TGACAGGTTCAATTAATTTGTATTTAAAAATATCAGTGGTTTGTCATTATTGTTGTACTAAACAATTATTGATGAATTATGGAATGCGCTAAATTGAAGCAGTGTGTCAATCAAAGTATAGACGTGTAGATTTAAAATTGACAGCTGAAAGGCTCTCAGTTAACTTTCAAGTTCAAGAATGTAATAATGACTGTACTTGGCCGGACAGGATACTAAATATTTCGTCTATGCAATGTCAATTTATTTTGACGTAGAAGTGGGTGATTAAAGACAACACACAAACTAAAAAGACAAAAAGAAACTTATCACCACCGGTTGCTACTTTTTAGTTGCTCAATGACCAAACAAATCAAAATGTTAAAAAAATTTGAAACCGTATAAAAAGCATAATGGCTTCATATAGCGCATCATGTAGTTTAAGACAGCAAAACCCCATATGTGACAAAAATATAAAAATTGACTTTTAAAAATTAAAATTAAATTATGTAATAGAAATCTCCATTAATGTAATTAATAGAAGTAACTATTACATTAATCAATAGGGACCTTGTAAAAAATGTAATAGCCGTCTCCATTAATTTTTACAGGACAAACTATAAAATGGATTAACATATATCACTACTGATTTAATAGAGGCGACCGGTAAAAACTCAACATTTAAAACTATTGACGAATTTAATAGGTTGCCTCTATCGATGCTTTTGTTACAGTGGTTTCTATTAGAAAATAATATAAACCCCATTGATTTCCAGGAATTCCTGTCGCGCAGCCTGGGACATGTTGGTTAACTATCGAGACACTGATAATGAAAATTCCATTATAAGTGACAATGAAGTAGAAGACGAAGATGAGTTGCCTCGAAATGAAATTTTTATAATTGATAGTGAGTCTGAGGACTAATTATATTACCGTACTTCAGATTTTTTTCATATTTGTTATCAATTTTTACGTAAATTATTATGAGTCGTAAAGATTTGAATTAATTAGAATGCTTTTCTGACGCGCATTTGCATACCTAATATGTAATAGTAGCCAAAGTAGTTTATTAAAACCACTTCATTGTTTCAAAATAATTAACATCTATTTCTAGCCCATAAATGCCTGGTTGGTTAAGAGAGCCTGCCTCAAAAGAGAGCCGGCCTCGAAAGATAGCCGGGGAGAGGCGTCAATATTTACAATCATAGCCCGGGCTCTTATTTCAAGTTTTACGGTAATTTGCATGCATAATGGAATGACTTGCATTCTGTTTCGGAATAGATTGAATTTTTTTGTTATTACACGCACTTGTATAATGTAATACTTATGATTCCTGAATATAGCCAACATCATTCCAAAATGGAATGAAAATCAATCCATTTAGGACTATATTGTCGTGCAATAACAAGTGAATTGTATTCCACCGTATTTACTCATACTGATTCTGAGAAAGGCATGCCCAAAGGCAAGTTCATTCCGATCGATGTGAAGTAAAAATCATTCCGTCAAAAATCAGGATTATTGTTTAGTGTGCATTACTTTCAATAGATATTCCATTAACTTTAATCGACGTTTCCATTGATTAAAACAGGACAAACCGTACCTCAGGTCAATAGTTTTTACTATTAATTTTTATAGTAGGACTCGGTAAATTATCAACAGAAACAAACTATTGATATATTTAATAGGTTTCGCTATGGTTTTTTTTTCTGATATTAATAGTGTGCCTATTACAAAATAATAGTAATCCGGTTGATGTTCGTCAATTTTTTTAGCGTGTAGAGACTTGAAAATTCCACGCGGCAATCTTAAACTATCGCACTCTCGCCCTCAGGCCTGTGGCCTGTCGCGTGCGTACTGCGTACCATAGTGCACTGCTTCATTCTTTGCAAATCCTCCAGAATCGATGCTGCTGCCTTCCGGCCGACCACCAAAAACAATAACACCATTTGTCAAATATTTAACTCCTGTCTGGTTCTGGGAAACGTTTGTTGATATTATCTTGGGATAAACGCCATTAGCCTTTTTATAATTTAGTGCGTTAACCGTTCACTAAGCGAAGATGTCATCTAGACCTGGTTTTGAAGGTGAGTAACTAGTCGTTGATTTAGTACATTACATTGCTTGTAACTATTATTTTCAAAGGCTGATTCTGTGAAAGTAGTGATTAGCTTTAGTTAGCTAATTGCATTACGTCGGACCTATTATTAGCATGCCTATCATGAATGTTTCCTTATTATCAAATAAGATATTTCATATTTGTACCTCAACTTTGGCTAATCACAGGTTATGAGCTATTAATTAATTAATTGCTAATTTATTGTGGGTATTTTTTCATTTTCAATTGTCAATTGTAGGAAAGGAGAAAAATCATCCATCATCGCCAGTAACTAAGATTGCTCAGCCCAAGGTTCTTGGCATTGCTAACACCCCTACAATTATTAAGCCAAGTCTCCTGTTGGATGATGGTCTCGTCCACTGTTTCGTTAATGATATTGCACATCTCAGAAAAATTAGAAAAGCCTCTCAATTATCGAACTCGTCTTCAAATTCAATTGCCTTATCACCTGTTTCTAAAAAAATGTCAAAAAAATCACCTGCACGTTGTGAAGCAAATGCATTTGCACAGATATCCTCGATGAGCATTCCCGAATTCCTCAAACTTGTTGTTACTTGTACAGTCAAAGAAAAACGAACGGCTATTGAAAACATAACTTACTCAATACGAGAGTGGCTTGCAAATCAATATCAAGTCAATGGCCAAGGTGTGTATCCAAGAGAAGAAAAACTAATTAAATTTCAACAAAAATCAAGTCAGTGTTTGCTCTTTTGGCTTACGTTACAGCCATTGCCCGTATTTATTTTATCTCTCGGGCAAAATGGGCAACCTTCATCGAATCACGGCAGAGTCAATGTTGGCTTACAGTCACAGCAGATTCTTGATCAGATAATTCAAACGAATGAAGGAAAAGATATGATTCTTCAATCGAAATCGGAAGATATGCAAAATCGTTCGAAAATACTGACCGAAACGTGTAACGGATTACGAGAAGGAAAGAATATTATTGTTGCAAGTAATGGAAGGGTGAATGAGGTGGTTGACTCGGATTTACCGAATGAGGAGAGACTAGAAGCAGTTGGGAGAGAACTTATGTTCCACATCGAAATTGTTATAGACGCTTTGGTCAAAAGTCATCAACTGGCATCCAGAAGTAAGTTCGTAGTTCGACGTATCCTGAAAGGAGAATCTATAACAGAAAATGTGATAGACCAACTAGATCCCCAACTAGTGAGTCTTTTGGTCAACAAGCTCGGTATTCTCAGTATTATCAGGAGGGGAAGGAAGTTCAAGTTGATTTGTAACGATTTCAGTTCCTAAATGAAATGGTCTTAATGGAACGAGTGCGAATAATCTTTAGGGATAGTGCCAGTTGATTCAATAATTCCTGATTTAGTCTTTCATAGTTAACTTTGCACTCAGTATTCGAGAAGTCATTATTATTTATTTCTTACGATTGAATAATCATTCACATATTATCATGATCTTCTAGTTATATTGTAAATTTTGAAAAGGAATAATTACTACAAGCAAGATCAGTATCTTCCATGTAATTACCTTGTGAAGCTATTTGATTCAAACTCAAATTCCATCATTATTTTATCGTTTATTTTCATTACGTATTTCTTGTAGCATACAGATTAGGTCGAAGTAGTTTTTCGCAATAAGTTTTTAATACGTAATATGCAAATTAATTTACATAATATATCATTTTCAGCTCTGTATAATTACACTTTTTATGTAGGTACCTATGAATAGTATCGTAATTCATTTGCATAACCCAATACAAATCCTTCGTATTTTTATACTGCACTGAATTTATGCAACAGACAACTATTTGTCAACCAGATCAACGTAAAAATGAGAAAATGTAAAAACTAATAATAGAAAATAAGAATGTATGTATAGAGAGTATCGAAAAGAGAACGAATAAATCAAGTCTGAACCTGAATTTATAAATAGTTTGTGTTATTTTTAAAATATTGATATTCATTGTTGGCTATCTGACACCAAATGTAAATAAATAAGTTGCAACTGATTTCATATTTAATAGTTATACTTTACCTATAATTATATCATGTCTTGAAACCTGTACTATTCCAAATTAGGTCATTAGGTATGTAGATGAGTGCCACGGCAGTTGTCCAGTTTAAAGAAATCCCAGCTGTTGAAAACTGAACCCAGGGTTTGCAATAAATATTTATAGTAATTGTAGTAGTTATTATTTTGTGATTCTCCTTTACTTTCTCGTTTGCTCTTCACCATGCCGATTTCATCATGGGTGAAGGTTGGAAAACTGGTGTCTGCAGGGAAGATGATTGCCGTGTTTCAAATCGTAAGGGGTTACCTGCAAAAACTTGTATATTTATTATAATTAAATCATTTCATTTCGCTCATTGTTTTAAGGACTCTGTTTTTTGTTCATATACAGATTATCAGCATATTGGGAATAGCGGCTTGCATTAGCTTCGGTCTTTTTCTTATTATGGAACAACTAGGGAATCCTGCAAAACTGACGAAAGAGAATGACGATATCATAATCAGCATTATTCTATTTGCTCTCATCAACTTCCTACTTAGCACTGTGTTCGGTTTCGTCTTGTTTGCTGGAGTCGATAAGGTGAGCCACATCAATAACAGTATAATATATATTTACTTTATTAGCATTAATAAGCTTTCGCGGAATCGTGATATCTAATTAATTCAAAAATTTATTGTAATTGTTTTTTAGAGAAATAAATGGATACTTCTCGCATGGGTTGGCTACTGCCTCTTCAGCTTTTTATTCGTTACTGACCACATATTCATGCTTGTGTCTTCCTTTCCCATCACTTCCATAACGATCGGGACAATCTTGCTTTTATTGCTTGTTTCCTGTGCATCGGTCATTGCCTACCTTTTCTGTAGACTTCATTTTCAAGTTCCATTGTTGTCTGATACTATGCCACCCGAGATTTCAGTCCCGCAGCAGAATTTCAATCTCAATGTTAATTTAAGTGACAATGACAATGACAATGTTACTGTCAGTATCGATCAGCAACCGATTCTAGAAAGTGCCCACGGACACGAAAATAAAAGTTACGATGTTGAGGGAATCGAAAATTCCAGGAATGGGGCGCTTCGGGAATCAAATTCTGAAAAAGCATTATCATGTGTACCGAAATATGCCTCCAAGTTTAGCAAATCCCAGGGAGATTTAATTGCATCGGAAACAAATCAACATCAACAGGAGCAAAAGCATCAGCATGAACAAGAATCTGTTCAACCAGATCTACAACATGGATATTCACAGTCTATATAATCAGTTTATTATAATGTTGTTGATTATATAGTTGATTATAGGGCAACAATGGATTTTATAATAATTATAAGCAATGTTTTTGTTATTTTGCTATTATTTTCATCTTTATTTTTAAACTCTTTTTATGGTTATGAACCATAGATTATGAATATTTCTCATTATCATTCATTGATATAAAATATAAATTGATATTTTTAACCTTAATGTATATTTACAGGAAGTATTACTTCAATGTCAAAGTTGTTTTGTGATTTTATTTTTGTACAGTAGAATAAAGTATATTCTCGTATTCATGTTAATGTTAATTAGGAATATATAGGAGAGAAAAGGCAAATTGATTACTGCATTTAAATAGTTATTCCTTGGAAGGTAATTGTATAATTACGTATACGCTGTACTTACAATTATAGAGTATGCAAAAATTGTGAACGAACAATATCAATGACGGAGTTATTCGAAATTCCCCGATAAAAAATATTGATTCAAATCACTATTTAATTGATTAAACGAATAAAGGGTGATGCTGATTACGATTACATATAAGCCTGACTAGTGAGTCTGCCCACTTGGACGCTTCCCGTTCGTCCCCTTCCCCTACCATTACCAATTGGTATCCTCACGTCCTGTTTCTCGGTGGGTACATCTGAATATAGATGGGGCGGCAGATAAAAGCTGAAGCAGAAACAGGATGTGTGCACCTCTGGTACTGGAACCGGAACCATAAGAAGAGGTAATGAACTTGCGGTTTATTACTTTTTATTATTATTCCTGCTGTTCTTTGTCAATAAAATTTGCTTGTATTTGTTTAACGACTACAATCGATCGTGGTATAGTTGTTTGACATTATTTTTGTATCTGTTTGTTTATGAAAACTTTAACCATGTGATTTGAACGATACCCTGATTTGCTTAGAAGTCGGATTTAACTCAGGATGGATGCATATAATCTGCTATAACGCATACTACCGACTACCATGCTTACTACCAATACTTTGCAATGCAACAGTGCTCTTTACCATATTATAGTTAAATGGATCCATACTGTATTAATGAGTAATTTACGATAAATTCGTAAGCCATGTTGGTTCTTCATGTCTATAGAAGGGCTCTGTGGAGGAAGGTTGTTCATTCATACAGTTTTTGGGACTTGATTTGTTCTGCATAAATAATTATAAGGTAATTCATAGGTAAGTGACTACGTTTACTGCATACGCGATTACTTTTGCTATACTAAATATGTATTTAGATCACTATCTATATAAACCGCTCGCAGCCGTTCGCTACCTGTAAGAAGTCTTTGCAGCCTTCGCCTTCAGCCATGACATACAACCCATATTCCTTGCAATGGAATTATCTATGTATAGCTTCCAATCTGTGTTCCTTACTATCAGTTCCTTAAATAGGTAATGGTAATTCATAACCCCTCTCTTATTATTCGTTGTCTCAACTTTTAATCAAGATTTTAGACATACTTATTGTACAGTATTGTACAGCAGACATGATTGATTCTACTAATTTTTCTGGTACTGCTTTCCAATTCATAATGATATGAACTGGAGGCTTGTATTTCCTGTTTATTTTTCTCTCTATTGTGCTGAATGTGTGGCATAGTGCCCATGGAAAAATCAGTTTTTGCATGTTAATGCTAGGGGAAATTATTAGGGATCAGAATTACTTGCAAGAAGTTGATAAATGCAGCCGATGATAATTATGTACCTACCAACTTACATTTATTGAAATAAAATTAATAGCTATAACGAAATGACAATGACGTATCTGAGGGTTGTACACAGATATCAAACGTTCCCTCGATTCTCTTCCGTGATGAAGCCAGACTGTAACATGCTCCCGTCTGTCACCATATTTTATAAGCGTATCATTTCAGTAAATCAACTATTCGACTCTTGAGTTCATGGTCAAACGTCAACCTCCTAAACTGTGAACAGAATACAATTGCTGTTGTCATCGTTTAGATTAAAATCGGAGGAAGGAGGTTGAAATCGGAATAGCATCACGAACTTCCTATAGCTGCTAATTTGTAAGTTGGTACAGTACCAGTCAGCACAAAAATTAACGAAGTAATTAATTTAATTATTTATACAATCATAGTGTTCTAATCATTTTTGCAACATTCGAGTTATTGTTTTAATTATTTAATGTTGAATTACTGAAATTGATTATCGAAGCTTGTACGAAGTCTTCTAGTTCTCGATTTTTACTCGGACTTTTAGGCTTAAATAACCTTTATTATTGTTCGAAATAGAAGGTAGCACAGCAGCAATGCCTCAACGTTGCGCGAATAGCTGCGAGAATGCAGACTGGTTGGTTTTCTTTGCTCGCTTTCAAATCGTAAGTTCTTGTTTGCTTAAATATTTAAATATTGTCAGTAATTATAATTAGTTACTAAATCAATAGTTAATTAGCGAACTACTTATTTGAATTTTCGAGCGCTAATTCTGTGGTTGTATGTCCAGCTACTGAACATTGTAGGAATGTGTTTCGCATTAATATGCAGCGTGTTTGTTGTCCGGGATTTTACTTCCCCGGAGGATAATAAACGATACGTAACTAGCGATTACGGGTTCTATCTGGGTCTTTTTGGACTTTCTATGTGCATCTTCCTCGTTGGAGCTTTGTGTGGGATAGTTTTGCTTTTTGGAACATTCCGGGTAATAAACCACATATGAAGTCATACATATAATGCAAGATCCATTCAGTTTCTTGAACGGATTTTCCTTTCAGCACTAAAAGTTTGTGTGTACGGCAATTATAACTTATAAGTGTGGAACACAGGCTAATTTAGCATTCGTTTGAACTGATTGCAGCGAAACCTCACCTTCCTGCTATCCTGGATTGTATATGCAATAATCGCGGGGCTCTGGAGCGTGTTTGCCACAGTCGTATTACTTTCGATATGGATCATAATCTACACAGTTCTCATTTTGTTAATGCACACTTTTGGAATTTTTCAAATTTGGCGCATGCTAAAGAATACACCACCTCCGATTCCTCCCGGGCATCCAAACGATACACGGGAAACTAATGACGGTGGTTCGGAATGTGATGAAGATCAACGAGAAGAACAAGTGGAGGTTCAGATGCCAACAAGTCCTCCTCCAAATGACGTCGATACTAATGAACCAAGCCTCAACGTTTAATCGTCATCACACCGAGATCATGATCGTAATTAATACCATGATCCATCATCAATCATGACAGAAGTCTGCTCAGTCTTCACTACTAGTAATAAGTAATTAGTTGAATAATGCCTTATTCACATTTTTCGAAGATTAAATGATCAAGTTTACTTAGAAGTATTATTATAATTATTACTAACTACTGCAAACTAGGTTAAATACCGGTGTATGTAGATTAGTGAAACCAGTTATGCAAAAAAAACTGTTAATGTTTATATTTAGTTGTTACTGCCAGGTTGTTATGATTTGAATAACAAATAATTATTACGGGTACTGATACAAATAATTGTCTTAATTCAATAATTAACGGTGAACATTTTCCTTAAAATAGTTTGATTGCTAAAGTATTCTTAGACATTCAGATTCAGATGGGTTCATGTTGCTGTCGAAAATTAGTCATTTGAACTCTACTATAATTATAGTAGTAGTAATTAATTGCAGCTTCAATAGAGCAATTGATTATTACTATAAATCGTCATTATTATTAGCAAGAGAAATTGAAATTGCAATAAAATCTGTATTGTGACTTACCAATCATTGCATTATTTGATAGACTAAAACTCTAACCGTGATTTATTTCGACTGTTGTCAATTGCAAACTGAATTTAACCCCGACACTTCTAAAATAGTGTCAAATCAACAAAAGGCAATTTCGTATTAAATCATACTGGCGTTTTAAATTCTACAACTACAACTAGGGGAAATAGTAAAGTAGCGTAAGTTTAGAATTAAAACGTCACCATAATTAGTGTGCACGCAGTAAGTAGCTAAAATATTTTACCAGCACTAAAACGACATGGAAATGGATGGAACTAGTCCTGAATTCACTACACATGAACCGATTCCTCCTCTTGATCAACCACCGTTACCGGAAGAATTCGAACATCGCTTACCAGTCAGTTTACACGTTTCGAAATCGCTTGCATTGCAGTCAAGTTAAGTGAGGATGCATGTTTTGTGATTGTAAGCATCTCACTTGTTTTAACTGTTTTCATTTCCAGTTTTGTACAATTTGTGCATTACCGTCACTCATGGTTTGCCCTGGATGTAATATTTGGGGATACTGTTCAGAACTCCATCAAAATATGCATGCTCCTTACCACGAATCGCGTTGCCGGACTTTGGACGTTGTGGAAGAACCTTATCCGGAGGACAATATTTTTCCGAAGCACTATGTTGCACATCGTGTCTTGAACGAAGGAGAAATTATCCTGCAGGAACCAGCTCTTTTTCATATACCTCAAGCATTGGATCGTGTAGCGTGTAATTTTTGCATTACATGTGGATTGAATCTGGATGATATTAATCGTTCTTCATTCCGCTGCTCCACTTGTGAGTGGCCTGTGTGCGGTATCAAATGCGAAAAGGTATGAAAATGAAAGTCATTACAGATTTTAAACACAGCAGAAGTAAAGAACTATTAAATATGAGAGGGGGATCAGATTTAAAAGTAAATAATTACCGTAAAATAAGAATGGCCTGGCACGTGGCAAGATTAAATAATTACCAAGTGCCCTGTTGTATACAAATGCTAATTTACAGTTTACA
>JAAXYX010005843.1:0-10416 GCA_036851915.1 Ptenothrix huangshanensis
AAAAAAATGGTTTCAATTTTTGATAAATGTAAAAAACGGCGCCATTTTTGAGTAAAATTTTTTAAAAAAAATGGTTTCAATTTTTGATAAATGTAAAAAAAACAGCGTCCTTTTTGAGTAAAGTTTTAAAAAAAATGGCGCCTCTTTTTATGAAATTTACAAAACTTGCTCTATTTTTAAGCAAAATTAAAAAATTGCTTTGATTTCATGGGAAAATTAATGTATGTAGCTTGATAAGAATTCGGGGATATTTTTACAATTTCTTTTACAATTAACTCTACATTTTCGTTTCGTCATACATTAATTATATTTGAAGAGGAAAAGTAGTTTATGAGGATTGGAGAGATACTTGGAATTATTTATTGGAATGAGATTTGGAAGGGAATGGAGATATGGCGAGCAGTTGTTCGGTTGAATTGAGTTCCAGATTTTTATGACTTTTTAATGATTGTGCTAGGCTGAGGTGCATAATGCTCCGACTACAGTTTCTGGGATGTCGTGCAATTATGCTAAATTTTAATGGATTTTCTGGCATGGAAAGGGAAGCGGCGTATCTTTCACGATCGTGTGTAATGGATGCTCGACGATTAGGATAATTAACTGTAGAATCAATTCCATTATCGTCCAATCACACGGCCTTCCTATCCATGTACATGTATATCCCTTCCATAGTCATTTATGTAATCCTGCAAAAGAGCCTATCTAATTAAAACGAATCTTCCTCTCCATTTTTTGATCGCCGGCCAAATCAACTGTGAGTCTTAAGTGCTGTAGCGTAACTAGGCGTAGGCCACCAAATAACCAAGTTTTTTTTTTAAATTAGACGGAAAACCGGTGCATTTTTTTGACTTTTGTTTAACAAAAAAGATGCGATTTCTTGAATATTTTAGCAAAAATTGGCGCCATTTTTATAAATTTACAAAAAAACAGATGGGATTTTTTAAACTTGCACAAAAAGGATGCTATTTTCTGAAATGTTTAAAAAATAAGCGCATTTTTTTAAATTTACAAAAAAAGATTCATAGATTTAAAGTTGAAAACCAAAACGACGAGGGTTTTTTTAAAAACTTACAAACAAATTGTGCACTTTTTTAAATTTACAAAAGAACAGATGCGGTTTTTTAAATTTCTTGTTAAGTTTCTTGAAATGTTTGCAATACAAGGCGCAGTTTTTTAAATTTACACGAAAGCAACGCAGTGTATTAAAGGGTTTCAAGAAAACGTCGCAATTTTTTTAAAAATTAGACGAAAAATCATGTGGATTTTTTAAATTTATTCAAAAATGACGTCGGTTTTTAAAGTTATATAAAAACGTGGCAATTTTTTTCAAAGTTTTACAAAATAAAAAACCTTTTTTAAATTTACAAAAGAACAGAATCATCGTTTGAAATTTGCACCTAAACGAGATTTTTAAAAACCTTGAGAGGAAATGACGCATTTTTTTTAACTTTACAAAAAAAATAGATGCAGTTTTTTAAACTTATGAATAAAGAAGCAGTTTTTTGAAATGTATGCAAAATTAGATGCAGTTTGTTACAATTTTACACTTTTTACATTTTAATTTTACACTGGACAAGACTATTACGTTTGTTCTAGACGTACACGAAATAAATTCCTGCGGGCGCTACTGCTTTAGTACTCCTCTGACTGGATCTCCTGATAATTTTCATTCTACATAAATACCAGATACAAAAGGGTCTATGTGGAAGGGAAAGAATTAGCGTTTGAAATATTTTGAATGTGGAAACGATAAAGAGTGTATAAATTTGCATGTATGTATTTAATGTTTTTTGAATTTTGCAGACAATTTCGTGTAATTAAGACGTAATGGTTTTTGTGAGAATGAAGACGCTGAAACTAATTTTAGTGCTTTGTGATTCCATCAAAATCATGAGGAGCGGGGATGGAAATAGGAATTTATTTCAGTTATTAGAAACAGCTTTCCCATGTTACACTAAAGCGTGACGATATTCTTTTACGTCATTCCTCCTTTCAATTCAATTTCATTCGTGTAGAATTTTTCATCTTGCTCTACTTTCTACCTTTACTATTAAACATGTCATGGCTGATAGGGCAGCAATTAAATGTGCTCTGAAATTTCCCACAGCAGTGCGTAAAAAATGTTACATTTTGGAACTTTATAAATATAGGAAGTTTTCTTGAAAAGTAAACAATAAAATTTCAAGAATATGTTGGAAGGTAAGAATTGAAATTTTGAGGACTTTTTTAACGTTGACAACAAATTTTTTTCGTAAAATGTAAGAATTGAACTTCGGAGGTTTTTCAAAAAGCTAGAATTCAAAATGTGGAGTTTTTTCAAAAATTAAAAATCGCAAATTTGGAGGTTTTTCAAAAACTGAAAATTTAAAGTTTTTAGGTTTTTCAAAAACTGAAAATCGAAAATGCGGAGGTTTTTCAAAAGTTAAAACTTATGAGGGTTTTTAAAAAAGTGAAAATTGAAAATTTAATGGTTTTTAAAATGTAAAAAATTTGAATTTTTATGGTTTTTTGGAAATTAAAAATTTTAACTGTAATATTTGTTTGAAAAGTAAACATTTAAAATTTAGAATTTCTTTAGAAAAGTTTGATTTGAAAATTTCAGGAGGCTGTTCATGAAAAATAAAAATGTGGACTTAACACGTTGTTTTAAAATCGTTACTTTAGCTCGTAAAGTTTTTTTCAGTTTTAAAATCAAGCTTTGATTTTTTTTAATTATAAACCACAATAAGTTTTTTTAAAAAACTCAAAAACTTGTTTGGCAATAATTTTTAATGAGGTAAAATCTTTTTCATTCCTGCTGGTTGGCGTTGGACTAAATTGAATCATGACATTGATAATAACTTTCTTCACACAACTCTGACTCTGAACCCTTTTTGGAGCAATTTTAATTCTCTTCTAACTTCTAACCCATGACCTTTGCTAAGCAATACAAGTCTACAGTTTCGAGGCTTAGAGAAAAATCCCTGACTGTTTGTCTCGCATCACATTCGGTTATGTTTTACACCGTCTGAAGATAAATTGTGAATTGTGAGTAAATTCTTAAAAAAAGCAGTTCTCGTCATCCTCCACGTGTAATTCACATATGAATGTGTATCTAAGAGCCACAGATAAATGTTATTGCGCAACGACGACATTCACAGGAGTAAATGATAAGGCAATTTATGATGTGCATCTCCGTCCACTCGAATACAATTTGCGAAGCTGGAGCCCACCCACAGATCCTTCTCTTACACACTTAGAAATAACTGGAGCTAACTATAATAAAAAGTCCTTAAAATTAAATAAATATTACAGCAAAAAAACTCAGGTTCAAGTCCCTACAAAGTTCTGCTGTTATCAAAAATTATAAGAATGATACTTGGTTAAAAAAAATCAAAATTCTAAAACCATTTCTTGAGCTAGATTAAAAATGTGCTATTTTGTATTTCAAACGCTTAGTTACAAATTTCTAAAATATTATTTTTTTATTTTTTTTAAAAGTATTTCAGTATTTTACTTTTTTCAAAATTTTTAAAATTATATATTTGGCTGCTTTCTAAATTGTGTGTTTTTATTATTGGTTTTTTACCTTTTTCGAAAAATGGTGTATTTATTTTTTCAGCATTTTTCAAAATTTTCAAAATCTGTTTTCAGCCTCTTCCAAAATAGGAAACATATTTTCGAAAGCCTCTTTGAAAAGCGTCAAAATAATGTTTTCATCTTCATTCAAAATTGTCAAATAAATTTTTTAGCCTCTTTCAAAAATATCAAAATAATTTTTTTAGCCTCTTTTAAAAATGTCAAAATAAACTTTTTAGCCCCTTTCCTAATTGTCAAAATACATTTTTTAAAACCTTTCAAAATTGTAAAAATAATTTTTTAGCCTCTTTCAAAAACATCAAGAACAATTTTTTTATCATTTAAAATTGTCAAAATTAATTTTTTAACCTCTTTTAAAATTGTCTAAATTAATTTTTTCGCCTTTTTCAAAAACACCAAAATAAATTTTTTTCGCCTCTTTCAAAAATGTCAAAATAAATTGTTTAACCCCTTTCAAAATTGTCAAAATAAATTTTTTAACCTCTTTTAAAACGCCAAAATAATTTTTTCAGTCTCCTTAAAAATTGTAAAAATATTTTTCCCCCCTTTGTCAAAACCCTCGATATTTTTTATCAAGTTTCAAAATTATCCACGACATGCTTCTAAATTGTGTAAAAAATATCTTAAATCATAGTTTCAGTTCTGAGCCAAACTGCTTAAAATCCCGGTTATCCATTTTTGCTTCTTATTTCATAATAATGCCCATTTTAATAACTATTCTTTATCTGTACGTGATGCGTAACTCCTTAGTATTGAATTTTTAATGCGTTGAATATTTTTGTGAGCGTGTATTTGGAGGGGAGTTGGAGTTAAGGGAGTGAATGGCTCGCATAGTGTGTTTGTAGTAGTGGGTTTAAATGATGAGCTTGCGAATCGGGCGAGTTGGCCTGAAGAATGGATGGGAGAGTGGAGTAGATTTAAGAGTTGATTGCATGTCATCACACATTATTTCTTAATATCTTCCAAGCTTGCCCCTTTTACCTTCCTTCCTCTCAACTCCCACTCCGTCTCCGATGCTCCACTTGTCCCGTCTCAGCCAACGAGTCTACTCGTAGCATTACATGGCATAGCATGGCATAGCATGGCGTGGCATGGCGTGGCGTGGAATGTGAAAAGAACTCGAACGTGGAGAAAGAGAAAAAAGAGAAAAGTAGTGCATGTGTGGAAATGGAAGGGAATGTTGAATGGATGTGTGGAAGGAGTGGTGGAGGCAGGAGGAGGAGAAAGAAACAGCAGTTGTTGCCGTAAAACACAGTCACACCGGCATCCCCGTCCCAGTAATAATCATCGAACAAAGATTAAATGTATGTATACCTTCTACAACGACCAGCGAGAAAACCAGCACCAGCTACAGACTGGGACATACTTACGTGGTGCGAGTACAGTAGAACCAAGGCGAATGTATTTATGATAATGTGCGTCATCTTTTAATTATTCGTAAGTATTACATAGTCAGTATTTAATTGTATATCATTTTGAAAATTGGTTGGTTTTAGATTCCCAAAAATTGATTAAGTGTGATCAATTTTTGGGGGGTTTTTTGACCTGCAATATTGATTAACTATTTGAAATTCGATGTTTCAGAAAAAGATATACTTATTTTTTAGTTAATTTAAAAGCGTGTTTTTTATTTTTTTTTGTTACGAAAAAGAAATGATGCGTTTATTTTAGGCGTTTTGAAAAACAGGCTGTGTTTGTTTGTGCATAACACTTTTCAAAAATGAGGTTATTTTGAATTGCTGCACTTTTTGAAAGTGGTCACTTTTAAATTTTGGTATTTTTTGAAAAGTTCAGATTTCGCAAATTTTCTACATTTTTAAAAGGGGGCTCATAAAAAATTGTTTTGTGTAAAAAGTGGTTATTCTTAGAATTTCATGCATGGGAACAGTTTCAAAATTCAAAAATTCCAATTTTTAAAATTTCAAAAGTTCAAAATTTCGAAAGTTCAAAATTTCATAATTTCAAAATTTCATAAGGTTCAAAAGTTCAAAATTTACCAATTTCAAAATTTCAATACCTCCAAATTTCTAAATTTTTAAATTTCTACACTTCGAAATTCCACAATATCGAAAGTTCAACATGTTAAAATTTGAAAACCTCAGAATTTCAAAATATCAAAAGTGCAGCATTTAAAAATGTAGAAAGTTCAAAATTTTTAAATTCCAACTAAGTTAAAGTACAAAATCTAAACTTCCAAAATTTCTGAAATTTTGAATTAAAAACTTTCCTAATTAAAAATTTTTCACAATTAAAATTTCAAAAATACCAAATTTCAAGCTTTCGAAAATTCAAATTTTTAAAGTATCAAAAATTCAAAATTTTAAGCTTTAAAAAATTCAAAATTTTAAGCTTTCAAAAATTCAAAATTTTAAGCTTTCAAAAATCCAAAATTTTAAGCTTTCAAAAATTCAAAATTTTAAGCTTTCAAAAATTCAAAATTTTAAGCTTTCAAAAATTCAAAATTTTAAGCTTTCAAAAATCCAAAATTTTAAGCTTTCAAAAATTCAAACTGTGATAAATTGAATGTTTCAAAAGTAAAGAATTTAAAATATTTCCACTGCAATTTTTACTAACACTTAACTTGTATTGCTTTGATATCCTGTGTGTGACTGTACAGAACGCTATGGAATTGTTCTTTTCCTACTCCTCACGTACTTTTCTGCTCTGTCTCTCTCATGCTGTAGTTTCTGTGAGTATTTCTCTCTCTGTTCGCTCCTCGTGTGCCATATTTTATAAATACGACGGGGATGGTGATAGGTTGGAGGACGATGCCATGCCACGGCATACTTGAAGAGAGTTAACTACGGCTATAATAATTCCTGCCTTATACATGTGTATCCATAATCTGTCCATCTGTGAGTGTGTACACACGGCCATTAGTTGTACACCCAGCACCGACTCCACTAAACTCTCGGCTCCCTCACTCTCACTTATTTCTTCCTATTAACGTTAATGTTTCACTCACTTGCTCTCGCACTCATCTCTCCGTCTTCCTCTTCCTCCTCATCCCCTCTCTTACTGCTTCCCACCCACCACACACACACTCACTCTCTCTCCTGCCTATTTTTATATTTCATTTCGCAATTCCATTTCGCAGTAGCAGTAGCGCCCACAGGATCTTTTTCGTTTAGGCCTGGAAAAAACTTCATCAAATCAAGCTAACAATTTAAAATAACTGCATCGTATCTAGTTTCATTTTGCACATAAGACAAACTGGGCCTTTCCGTATCAATTTAAAAAAAAATTCATGTCATTTTCGTGTTCATTTAAAACAAAACTTGCGCCTCTTTAGTATAAATTTAAAAGCTTGCGTCATTTTTGTGTAAAATTTTCAAAAAAGTTGCGTGGTTTTTTTGTCAATTTTCAAAAAAAGTTTGTATTTTGTGTAATTTAAAAAAATGGACCGTTTTTATGTAGCTTTTACAAAAAACGGCGTCGGTTTTACCTAAATTTAAAAAATCTTAGTCGTTTTTCAGTGAAGTTTTAAAAGTGAGTGTTTTTTTTGTTTAATTTTCAAAAAATGGACATCTTTTCCGTCAATTATAAAAAATAGTGCACCTTTTCCGCATACATTTTTTAAAAAAACATCGTTTTTGTGTTTGGAAAAAAACTTTGTCTCTTTCTTGTAAATCAAAGCGCGGATTTTCTGCAAAAATTCAAAAGAAACTGCGTCGTTTTTGTGTAAATTAAAGAAATGTGCCGTTTTCGTTTACTTTTCTAAAAAAAAATCTGCATCTTTTTTGTTTATTTCTTAAAAAATGTTTTCTGTCGTATTTTTAAATTTTTCGTGTACATAAATTTCAAAAATTGCGTTATTTTCGGTTGAACAAAAATGCGAATTTTTCGTGTACATTATAAAAAATGCATCCTTTTTGTATTAATTCAAAAAAAGCTGCGTCTCTTTCGTGCAAAATTTAAAGTTTCTTACATACTTTTGTAGTGTATTTTTTAAAATCCTTTCAAGCCTATGCCTAGTTACGCTACTGCGCAGTAGCCATGTTCAATTTCCTCAACTTCACTTTCCTTTCCCCAGCTCGTTTTTGCAATGCAATGCAATGTAATTATCTGCGGAATTAAGTGTGTCTGTGCCGAGATTGGAATGGCATGGAGGGGAACCAAGGGACTTTAGAGTTACACTCGTAGCATGGCATGGTACTTGTATCTTTGCAAATGTATGAACAAGTGCAAAAGTAAAACAATGAAGGCAGGAACACAAAGCCAAAGCCATGGATAGCTAAGCAATGA
Organism: Ptenothrix huangshanensis; assembly: GCA_036851915.1. Taxonomy (NCBI): domain Eukaryota; kingdom Metazoa; phylum Arthropoda; class Collembola; order Symphypleona; family Dicyrtomidae; genus Ptenothrix; species Ptenothrix huangshanensis. Next base: position 7,825 of record JAAXYX010005843.1, read on the forward strand.
GAGGGAAAGGAAGGGAATGGTAGATACAAATGCAATGCAGAGATAAAGTTGCAGCTGGAACGAGAACAAAGAGAGCAGAGACACGACAAGGACATCTAAACAATGGAGAACACAGATGAACGACATACACGCCATTTCCATTCCACCATTTCTATTTATTTCACCCCTTCATTTATATCCTCCATGCCCTTTCCCTTTCAAACAGCACAGATTTGTAATTTTTATTTTTTTATTTTTTATTTTTTTGATGAGGATGAGGATGAGGACGAGTGGAGCTCTTTAGTATTGCTTTTTGTTTCCGACTCCGACGCAATGTCATCCTGACATCGACATGCAGGGATTTTGAGTGGTGGAGGTTACTAATTGTAAGCGGAATTTAACGCTTATTTTTTAATTTTTCAGGTACAGAATTTGTTTTTGAATTTGTTACTTTTTATTTGTTGTTTATTGTTTATTTGTACATTTATTTATTTTACTAAATTTTGCTTTTGGACTTTTAGGCGGTTTTTTATTTTTATTTTGAACTTTGAAGCGTCTTAGAATTTTTTTAATTTTGGAGCGTTTTAGATTTTTATTTTGAATTTTGAAGCGTGACAGAATTTTTATTTTTAATTTTGGAGCGTTTTAAATTGTTATTTTGAATTTTGGAGCGTGTCAGAATTTTTATTTTTAATTTTGGCGCGTTTTAAATTGTTATTTTTAATTTTGGAGCCTTTTAAATTGTTATTTTGAATTTTGGAGCGTGTCAGAATTTTTATTTTTAATTTTGTCGCGTTTTAAATTGTTATTTTTAATTTTGGAGCCTTTTAAATTGTTATTTTGAATTTTGGAGCCTTTTAAATTTTTATTTCTAATTTTGAAGCGTGACAGAATTTTTATTTTTAATTTTGGAGCGTTTTAAATTTTTATTTTGCATTTTGGAGCGTATCAGAATTTTTATTTTGATTTTGGAGCGTTTTAAATTTTTATTTTGAATTTTTAAACCTCCCAAATATTTCAAATTATTTTTGTGTTTTCGGTTTTGAATTTTTTCTTTAGTTTTTTAGCTTTTTCCTTTTTGAATTTTAAGCATTTTTGCCTTCGTAATTTTATTTTTATTCAAACTTTTGAAATTTTGAGCGTTTTGCGCTTTCTATTTTTTTTAGTTGTTTTTTAATTTTGAGCTTTTGTCGCTAATTTTGTAATTTATCGTTGCATTTTAGCAGCACAAAAATTTGCGGCATTTTTAAAAATTTTGAATGGGGTAATTTTTTAATTTTATTTTCTATTTGGTGATGCTTCGCCTTCGTTTTCTTTTTTTCCTGCGTTCACATTAACGGATTTTGTACGCTATTCACTTTTTTGTGTTTGCTTTTTTTAAATGATTTTAGGTTGACATTTTAGCTTTACTTTTATTTTTAGTTCAGCTTGACTTCAAATTTTATTTCAGGCTGCAGCCCTTTCATTGTATGTATTTTGATTTTATTCCAGGTCCAGGGTTTTACTTGTCTGGTGTAGTTTTGATTTTGGTTTTGTAGTTTCTTTGTCCTTGTTCCATTTTAGTTTTTATTTGCGATATTCGTGTAGGTATTTAGTTTTTGGAGTTTTTGTTGTTGTTTTCTTTGTCTCGTACCTCTTGGCTTTGTTCACTTTGATTTGATTATTGGGGAAAGTCGCGTTCCTTTGATTATTTCCTTCCTGTCCACTGTCATCTCCAATTCAACTTCCACTCCACATCCTCAAAGTCACAGTCTCAGTCACAGTTTCATTTCATTTCCCTCGCTTCTCTTTGTTCTGGTTCTGGAATCTGAATGCACTTCAATAGAATGTGTTCCAATGCAATGCTGTGCAATGGAAAGCTGAGCTGAGGGTCGAAGGTTACTGCAGTAGTCTTCGTGTCTATCACTCTTCCCTTTTCGTGTCGTGGAATTATTGCGGAATTGCGGACTGTGCATTTATGTGCTGGTGTTATGTTGGATTGGATCACGGATATATGTAAACCAAATGAGACACGACATGCATTAAATCCTAATCGCATATCATCGCTTACAGTCTTCATTCTTCATCATTCGAAAATCTTTCTCTCAAAATTAGCACATCTCAAAAAAACTAACTTTTAAGTATCCTCCTCCAAACATAAAAAGTGTTTTTAAAAAATAAGTATAGGTACCTAAATGAGAAAAAAACGCAAACACGAGAACACTTCCAAAATTGGAACAACAAAAAAGAGTAAAAACCCGAAGTAAAATGCTTCATTTTAATAATCTTGCAAAACGTGGGCGCGAAAATCATCAAGTTTTAAATTGTACCCGAATAAAACAATTATTGCGAAAATGCTCAAGCTTAAAGCAAAATATAAACAGAATCACAAAAACAAAGTAAAAAACAAAAATGATTATTTTTCCAATTCCATTTTTTTGTAGAAAAAAGACGCTGTTTTTTGCACGAACGCGAAACAGTTTTTTTGAAAGACGAAAGTAAGGCCGCTTTTTATAAGTTTACAAAAAATAGAGTAGTTTTTTTTAAATGTATGAAAAACAGAGCAGCTTCTTTAAATTTGCAAAAAATAACAGAGCAATTTTTTTAATTTACAAAAATACGGAGCAGTTTTTT